>QANZ01018890.1:0-20014 GCA_003254925.1 Chamaecrista fasciculata
CACATAAATAAAATGATTGGCCCTAGGGCACAATCTCCATCAAGAATAACCCTTGGGAAGTCGTTAGGAAAGAAGCAAAGCGCTAAGAATAAGCACGGGTAAGACAAGAGAACTTAGTGCAAAGGCAAATGAAAGTATGTTCGTCAGAGCTCAAATGGGAAATCTCTCCGTGTTTCAGATTCAGAAATGTTCAACCCCTTCTCTGAGGGGTGAGGAGGCTGAAGGGGTTGAACATTTCTCCATGCTGAAGGGGAAATCTCTCCGTGTTTCAGACTCAGAAATGTTCAACCCCTTCTCCACGTTCTCCATGCTGAAGGATGATGTTGAACGTGAAGCAGCATGGAGAACGTGGGGAACATGGTTCCGTAAAATATGGAAAGTGAGAAAATGGAGAAGGTGGAGCTTAAGACGCGGGAAAGTGGGAAAATGGAGGTGAGGTAACTGTCAATTCATGGGTCTGATGGGAGAAGGTGACATGGACATCAAGGTAACCGTCAACTCAAAGGAGTTGATGCGGGAAGGTGACGTGGGCATCTTGGTAAGCAAGGCGAGAAGGTCTGAGCTCAAAAGAACATCACTTATTTACTAAAGACTAAGTTCTTACCTTGCTTACTCAAAGCGATCGTGGCTAAGCACGAAGAAGCCTTTACTTCAATCCTACCAAACCACGTCCTAGGATTGTTCCCGGAGAAGGAGGGAGGAGGCGTCTCCCTACCTTCACAACATTCCCTACCTTGTCTAAGTAAGGACGTTGTGGGTGGCACATGGCCTATATTAAGCTTGCATAAGGTGTCTTGCTCTTATACACTTAGACATCTCTTAGACACCTTGGAGGCGAAACCTTGGAGGCAGAGCCTAGGAAGCAGAGCCTTAGAGGCGAAGCCTTGGAGGCGCAGCTTTGGATACGAAGCTTTAGAGGCTATGCCTAAGAGGCAACAAGCTCTTGTTATGAAGGCACTCAAATAATTAATCACCTTAATAATTAATTAAATATAAAAATAGGAGCCATGAACAGTCCCTAAACTAAATAAGTAAATATTGGAAATGCTCAAATGCATATTTCGTCCTTGATTTAATTATAAACCTCGACTATTTATTTCTTAAATATTCAATGTTTTTATGAAAATTATGAACCAAAAAACTATGTTTTCAATATCTGAAACTAAATTTTAATTTTGGGACAAATTTAAAAGCGAAAAAAGTTAAAACGTTGTGCTCCCAATTTCTCCAACAAGGGAGGGATGTTTGCTTTTGGTTTCTTATTCGTATTTTTTGAAAACATTAATCATAATTTAATCCTTCTAATATAAGCTAATAATGACGTGCTGCACTACTGAAGGAGAGGGATCAAAAGACGCTCCACTTTTGTTCTTATCAAATTTTATGCCACAACATTAAAATACTAACAGTACAATTATATTAAAATTATAAGGACTAAATCATATGCGAATTATAATTTTAGTGAAACTAGAGATCAAATGTATAATTTAACCTTCATAATATGTTCTTTAAGAAAAATAATTTTTAAAAAAAAGTTTCATAAGTTTTCTTAAATAAATAAAAATAAAATAAAAAATTGTTAACTTTTTACTATAGATTTTAATAAGAATATTCCAAAACAAAAATAAAAAAATTTATTTGATTATCAATATTTTAAGTTTTCTTTATAATTGTTTATAAATAAAAATTTTTATATTTTATTATAAATCACTTTTAATATTTATGTAATATTAATAAATTTCTATGATAATTTATAAAAGTACAGCAAATTAATAATTTAAAGTGGATTTCAAATAAAATTAACAAAAAAATTTCCTACTTCATCTAAATTATTATTTTTTTGAAAAACAATTATCTATACGTTTTACAAAATCAAGTTAATAAATCATATATATATATATATTATAGATTATAGATTCTTTTTACCCAAATAATACTGACAATAGCCAATAAACTATGCATAACAGAATTGCTCAAAGACAAACCCAATGCAATATCTGATATGCTGCTCCATTTCCTCATAAATTTTAACAACTTTGAATCTATGACATGAAAACAAGAAAGAAAGAAAGAAAGCCAAGCAAAATTTGTAATTCTAATTAAAATTTATAACTGCCAAAAATTTTTTCTCCTGCCTTAGCAGAAAACAGAACTGGTAGTCTTGCCATCAAGAACTCTTGGTTCCAAAGGACAATCAGTTTTAAGATCATAAAGCAAGCATTAAACCAAAAGAAATGAACATATCAAGTTGTGATTAATTCATCAAAAGTGAATTTTAAAACTTAAAACATTTGTAGTACAATGTGAAATCCATAACATCCACATAAATTTCAGAACAATTAGTTTTGCAGAGAATCAACTGCATATACCACAAAATTTTAAAAAGTTTTGCAAACTATACTGTCAAAACCAACGATGATTTAGAGTAGATTGCTCCCCTATCAAAATGAATAATAGCCTATAGGAAAGCTCTAGAGCCTGATTGATTAAGAGCACTCATGAGGTAAAAGAAACAAGGTTGATGTTTTGTAATGACAGCAGACAAGTTATAAAAGGGATACAATTTGGGAAGAAAGCACCCAAGTGGCAACATTTTAGTTTCTATTTCCATTGTAAAAAAACAAAACAGCCAAGTTCATAAAGCAAATCACAAATACACAACTGAGAAAAGAAAATGAATAATGTCAACAATCAAAAAGTCAAAATCAGAAATGTGAGGGAAAAGCTCCTTCAGTTTGAACTTGTGCCCAAGATTGTTCAGAATCTTCAGATGATTGATATTTTAGCACTTGGCCAGAGCTATTTTCAGCAAGGTGAAGTCCTTCGTAATGATATTGCTTTGAGGGCCATGAAGAAGATGAAATCTGTATTAAAAATAATGGAATATTATGCTCAAAATGAATAACTCAATAAGGTAGGCAAATGAAAAAGAGAGGGCTAGTGCCAAAAAGTTAATGTCATGGAAATCTTACATGAAATAAAAATGAAAATATGTGACAAATATGATCCTACTCATAATTACTCCTGACCATTATTGTACTTAGTCAACATGAATTTCATGGTGTTATAACGGTACGAAACAAGTTCTTAACTGTTTCTAAATTAAAGTATAGGGACTAATTTAAAAAAACTTAAACTAATGGGACGAAGTTAAGAACTTCAGATTCTCCATAGCAATTCCTCCACTGAGATCGATCCAAAAAAGTAAGGGACTAACGGTGGAACTTTTTGAAAACTTGAGGGACTAAAACGGAATGAAAAAAACTTGAGGGACCAAAACGGAACTTTGAGCAAATTTAAGGGACCAAAATAGGACTTGACCTTTCATGTTTTTGCATCAAAATCTCCCCTCGTAGAAATAAGCACTCAAATGCATAAAAAATTAATAGTTTTGGCCTTAAAATTTAGCACAAATTTCTGTTAAATTTTGGACGGAGGGCCCTTTTTTTCTTACAAAGCAAATCCCAGTCCCCCAAGTTACTTTTCAAACCACAGGGTCCCAATCTAGAAAACTCCAAACCACAGGACCTTATGTGTAATTTACTCTTAAATAAAAAATACCTTGTTGAAAAGCTCTAAAGCCTTAAGCAATCCAGTGACACCACCTCATAGAATTTTTCGACTACTTCAGGCATCCAAGGCAGAAACGATTGTGCAACAATTCCAAGGCAGAAACAATTCCCTTTAACCTGATCAAAAAACAGAACTAATTAAGCATATTAATGGATAATGGCTGAGGCTTAGCAATAACAGGATAAGCACTACACTGGAAAGTATTAATAACAAAGCATGATTAACAGGATCTGTTGACAAGGAAAGGAGAAAAGGAGTGTAAAATTCAATGAATTGGATGTAGCATTTGGTAATCTTCTTATTGATGATTCAGATGTCATACAAACTGATTCAATTCCCAATAATGGAAAGACAGAGAAAAGCAAACCTCTCTATAGGGTATTGCCACCCACCATCTGTGACATTGTTGAAGCATTCTAATGCATGAGAAAACTATAAAACAAAACATACCAAACAAGCAAAAAAATACCCCAAGAATTATATTCACAACACCTACACATTCACTAGGTTGATCTGAAGACAGATGTTGCTAGCAATAAATTAAATTTCAATCATTTCAATGAAAAAAAACTGAAACTAAAAGCTTTTGATGCTGGATTTACATGTACACCACCATGGATGAAACATTTAGCAAGCAACTACCATAACAGCTAAATTAAAAGCTATTTCATGTTCAAAAAGAATTTCAGGATTAATAAAATTATTTCCTAATAAATTCAAGAATCATATAAAAAAAAATATGCATATTGGTCCCTCTTGTTCAGTATATATATGGATAATATTTTTTGGTACTGCAACTACTGAAGAACAAAATTCAGAAAAATATATAATTCAAACCCGAGAAAATATACCTTTTGGTCCCTCATCTAATATATATATGGGTAATATTTTTTTAATATAAAAATGTAAAAATATAATTAAAAGACAATAAAAAGGAAAAATATATAATCTAGCCCCCAAAAATTTACAATTCAGTACTCGAAAATTACATTTTGGTCCCTCACTCACACCTCGAATCTCCTCTTATACAGCCACTAAAATATCATTTTATAACTTCTCTTTTAGCATAAATTTCGAGGCAATCCTTTATCATAAAACTTTACTAAAGTCAAAACAAACACCAAAATAACACTTTTATCCTCGTTTATCTTTACCATTTTTACCCCTATACAACTTTAAAATATCAATACAATTATTTCAACCCACCACAATCATTACATACCTTTTAAAATAATTTCACATCATAATTCCTCCTTTATCTCATTTTTTCAAACACCATTTACTAAAATATTCCTTTATAAACCAAATATTTTAACTCTCCTTTACAAACTTACCTCTTCCTTTATACTCCTTTAACTCATAACTCTAACCTAAACAGGCCCTAAGCCAAAAAGGTTGTGGTGTAAGATTATATTTGCCATATATTTTTATTTCATGTAAGATTCACATGATATTGATATCTTCAAATTAGCCATTTCTTTTTCATTTGTCTTCATTGCTCTCCTCTACTGTGTTTCTTTTCCAACCATATGCATCCATGACAATACTAACATGAATATTCACTTTCAAAAGCAAACATGGTCTCAGGCTAAAAAAAAAAAAAAGCAAACATGGTCTCCAAACTTTGCTTCCTCTGTCTAGAGTGATAAATATGTTTTTCATACATCATACAATTTCTTCAAAAAATGAATTGGGTTGATCCATATTTCCCTTAGGCAGCATCCCTTTAGGAAGTTTCCTGAAATCAAGTTGGCAAAGAAAATTGGTTTCCCTGCATCCTGATGCAATTTAGTGTCATGCATTAATAGACAAAAATTAAAGCTAAATTGAGGCACACTATAAAAGCTTCAATTGCTTCTATAGCACAATACTTGCTAACAAGGTAATTAAGATGATCTTGTTAAGGATCAGAAGGGATACATGACAGATTGCATCGGAAGATCGGATCGAGAATTGTAAGATCTTAGTTTTTTTTTGTAATATTAAAAAACAAAAGAAAACCTATTATTTGATACTTGAATTTATATTGAGTCAAATAATCAATCCCTGAATAATCAAAATATATTACTCAGTCCCTGAATTATTACAGTTGTCAATGTTTTGGTATCTGGGTCAAATTTAGGAACCAAAAGGTACAAATTTAGGGACCAAATAGTATAAATTTAATATATATGAGATTAATCAGATATATATTCAACTAAAATGAAGAAGGGATGAATGGACTAATTAAGTATTTCCTTCTTGTACCCTCAAAGCTGGCTGATTCATCTTCTAATTCTTGCAACAAAGAACTATTACAAGAATTATGAATATTGAGAAAAGGAGCACGGCCACTCAAAAAGGAATTTGTGTTCAATCTCAGCTCTAAATTAATTATTACATAGAACTCACCACTCATGAAAGAATTTTGAAAAGAGATCAGAGTACCTTGAAGTTGGAATCAGGAAGGTTTATATATGATGCCTGTCAAGTAGTAAATAAAATCATTAGTATATCATACATAATTAGTGAAGAACCAAACAGCAGAATGACATACTTAGAACCTCAAGATAAGCGAGGTACTCTGTTTCATGATGACAAGTAATGCTTGATATGGCTAGAATATGGTTCATACACAAATTTAATCCCAGTTGACACATACAGCAGAGCCAAGGATGAATCATTGTGCATATCAACCATAGGATGATCATGACAAAGACTTGAGCAACAAAAAAATGTGCAGAACAACAGCCAGTAATCGTCTACCTTGCATCCTTGATTACAAGTCCTAATGCAATCCACAAGTTATTGCTCCATTAGAGAAATCAGGAATTGTTTCTCAGCCAATAAAAGGAACTCACTTGTTCCATGCGGGAACCATGTGCATAATCCTCAGGTATATTTGTAGTAGGAGAATGTATACTCTACTTTAAACAACACCTTAAAATCAACCATAAAATTATATGCAAGGCTTAAAAAGTATAACAAAATATATATATATATATATAGAGAGAGAGAGAGAGAGGCATGTATCAAGTTAAAGGAGGAAATTAAATAATCACCTTTAAATCACAACTATGTGTGTGTTTGCCTGTTTGGAATGATAAGGCTATTTAGTCATTTGATGTTAACAAGGGTGGCATTCTCGTCAGTTTCGCTCAAGTGAGCTGTTCAGTTATTGCTATTAAAAACTGGGCGTAGAATCATCAGGACAAGTGTCATCAGCATATTAAAAACTGATTAACATATTCGAAACAATATGTATTGGTGAGATGGAAACATTATTGATGTAAAACTTAGAAGAATGCAAGAATATGAGGGAGAAAGAATGGAGGGAGAGAAAGAAAGGGAGGGAGATATGAGAGCAAATCTGAAATATCAATCTATATTATCAAGTCTGATCTCAAAATACAGGGGAGCTACATATATAAGTGCAGCTCAGTCAAAGATAATAAAGCCACATAACAATTCTCAAGACAATAATAAAAGCAAGCTAGTTCCCAAAAATATAAAAGCTAACAAATTCCAACAACAAAATAGTAAAAGTCAAATGATAAAATCTAAGTAATAATTCTCTTCTTTTTCCTAGAATAAGTCTTCCAAGGTTTCCCATCAATTATGGTGCAAATATCTTTTAGCACGAGCAGAAAGGGTTAGATAGAGAGATAATCGTATGCTTACTTCAACCCAACTACCTCAGTTGTGGCTCTTGGAACCAAAAACACCAAACCTGGTCTCATCCTCTTCCCACCGGCACTAAATATCTGCTCAACTATAGACACTAAAACTGAATTTTTGGTACGAAATTTGAAACTAAAGGTCAAAACATACTGCTTATAATATAAAAAGAAACTAAATAAGATAATGGATTGGAAGAAGAAAGGATTTACACAAGTGATGGTCAGCATTATATACATGAAACAAGAAATAGAGAATCAGATGGAAGAATCAACATTGAAATGTCAAAATTGCCAAGAACTACAACATAAAACCTCATAACCAGGATGTACTTTATAGGAGATAAATTATGCAATGCCCATGAGAAAGTAAGGAAAATAAACAAAGGAAGATATATGGGTGTGTAGGTTATGGAATAGTAATTAAGAGAAGGAATTGAATAGGGAGAAAAGGCTTGAGTTGTTGAAGGAGTTGGCCACTAAGGTGGAGGGACATGACTTCATTGGTGGAGCCAACGAGCTTGCCTCCAATGAAAACAGCAGGGACAGATGCAGTACAACCCAACCTCATCAAAGCCTTCTCCATTTCCCTTCCTTCAGGGTCTTCGTCTATTTCATGCACCACTGGGTTCACCTTCAGCGAAGCATTAGTGGTATGCATAAAAGAATCACTTTAAAGCATGCTTAGAGTGTTGCCAAAGCCTATAAATATTATATATATATGCAAGACTAAGATTGCTTGAAGCGTGGACCAAAACAGAACTTCAACAGGGATTGAAATAGAATTTTATCAGGGACTGAAAGATAATTTTAACAGGGACTGAAATGGAATTTTAATTGGGACTGAAACAGAAATGTTTCAGGGACTTTAGCAGAATTTACAGCAGGGACTAAAATAAAATGTATCAGCCTAGAAAGTTGCTTCAAATCTGCCAAGCTACCCCACAATGCATAAAGCTAAAAGAGATGGTGACATATATCAGAACTTTTACGAGAAAAAACAGCTACTTAAAGAGTCCAAGTAATAGCTAAATTAAAAGTGCAAATAAGTCCTTCATTTCTATATATATATATATTTCTTCCTTATAGTAGTAAGTAACAATCATACCTCACAGACTGCTTATCCTTCTAAACCCAATCTTATCACTCATTAATGAAATTGTTAATCTCAGTCAGTAATTTTCAGGTATGAACCATAACATCAAATATTGTGAACCTAAAGGCCATCGGAAATCCATAGTTGGCAGGGTTTCCCACAAATTTGTCTCATCACATTAACTTCTGAGATGCACTCATGCACTTGAATCGTGACATAATCCATTAGTTTAGTAAGCAATATATATACAAAATTCAATTTGGAAATATTAAGCAGGAGAAAGCAATCAAAAATCAAATTCCAGTCCCAAAAACTACTATAAAAGGAAACAGTTAAAAGTTATAAGTTGGAACTACTTCTAGTCTACTCCACCAAATTTCTCAAAATTAAAAATCTTATCAGCAAATTGATTAAACGAGAAACAGCAAGAACTCATAGCAGAATCGGGCACTAAAAGTAATAAATACAGAATACTTTGTCTGCGAACAATAAATACACAAAATCGGAGGGGAATGGAGGGACTTTACTGGCGAGTGTGGTGGAGGGGAATGACGGAGAAGATAACAACGTTGTGAATGCTTCTTCGTCTTTCGTCTGCGAAGAGGCAAAGTGAAATGAATGAATGTTAGGGATTGAAATTTAAAGCTTTATCCGCAAAGTGAAAAGCAAAGGGAAGCTCGCGGCAAATAGAAGGAGAGTAATCAAAGAGGCAAAATGGAATTGTGCGGCGGTCTTCTTGGCGCTCCATTAAAACCGCCGCTACTGAAGTACTGTCGGCAGTTTACAAAAACCGCCAGTAAAATACCTCCGGAAATGCTTTTGGCGTAGTGTATTGATAAAAACATGTTAATAAGAATGAGTTCTCAAAAAAAAAACAGGGTGGTGCAAAGAGAGGCAGCAGTTTTTTTTTTTTTTTTTGCTAAGAAAAGCCACAGCGATTAGAAAAATACAAACATGCTTCATCCTACCCTGACATGGAGGACACTTACCTTGGCCTCTTTAATTGCTTGAGAAAATTCCACTTGAATCTCTCTAACCAAGAATCCATATCCTCCCTTTAGTCTTACACTTACCTTCCAAGAAAGCAAAGTGACAATTGAGGAATATGTGGTCTTCAGTTTCCAACAATTGGTTTTTTTAAAGGATTGCGACTTTGGAACATAACATCCAAGAGCTAACAACCAACAAAGAAACAATTATTTGTGCAATCTCACATAAATACGTGTGACTAGAATTGGAACTACAATGTCCTAACTCGTGTTATCAAGCATCATTTCATAGAGACAAAGGCTTTCAAATAACAACCTCAACAAAATAAACAATAGCATGTTAAACACTCCTAGCCTCTAAGCAATGGGGTAAATTAAAACCATTCCAAGGAAGGTTTGGAAGAAGGGAAAGCTTGACAACTTGCATAGGAGACAAAATTATTGATTAATCGTGCAGAATAGAATGCATCCGCAAACAACTCTCTAACAGCTATTTTCCTTTAAAAATGTACTTCACCCATTTAACTTCTGAAAATCATTTGGAAACACTAAATTTTATGCAAAACAAGATTGTTAAACTACTTGACAAGGAATACGCTTTGTCTCAGATTGCGTACAATACGCTTTGGGAAAGAAATACCTAGAGTGATAACAAACATAAAGACATGACAAACATAAAGACATGACCATATCAAGTTGTTATATAATCAAAAGTATATGTTTAGAACAATTATACTACACTGTGAAACCTATAATTTCCACATAAATTTCAGCACACCTAGTTTTACAGAGAATGAACTACATATACCACAAAATACTAAACATTTTTGCAAACCATACATTTTCTGCCTTATTTTCTTAACAAGTCCCTAGCTATCATTTCCTGAAGGACTTTCTCTGCCTTCTCATTCTCTTTTCTTTCAAGAAGCTCACGAAAAATTGTTTCAAAAGTTACAAAATTAGGGACACACCCATTCTCTTCCATTTTGCAAAGCAAAGTCATTGCTTCATCAAACAGACCCTCTTTGCAAAGTCCACTGATCATAGAAGTGTAAGCTTGGACATTAAGACAACAACCTTTGATCAAAAGATGCTGAAAAATCTTATGTGCAATATTTGTTTTTCCACCTTTGCACAAACCATCGATGAGTATAGCGTACATGTACACATCAGGCTGAATCCCTTGGTCTACAATTCGCTTAAATAATGCAATTGCTTCATCGAGATGGTTCCATTTGCACAATGCATCTAACAAGACGCTATAGGTAATTATATTAGGAAATTGACCGTTATCACGCATCTCATATAAGAGATCCTGCACATGTGAGATTCTCCTTAATTTACGTAGACATTCAATGAGTGTAGTGTAAGTTACAATGTTTGGACATGAATTTCTGCAATGCATCTCTTGAAAGATCTCCAACGCTTCATCTACCATATTCCTCTTGCAATATCCATTAATCAAGATATTATAACTGATAACATCAGGTGACATATCACATCGAATCATCCTATTGAATATGTCTCTAGCCACGTCAACATTTTTTGTCAAACAATACCCATCCATCAAAGCATTATAGGTAACAACATTAGGTTTCAAGCCATTCTTCATCATCATAGTAAACACACCTAGAGCTTTTGCCATCCTTCCTTCCTTACAAAATGCGTCAACCAGTACGCTATAGGTGTAAACATCAGGTCTGATGTATTTTTGAAACATATCTTGGAGTAGTTCATAAGCTTCTTCCATTTGACCCATGATGCAAAAACCGTACATCAGAGTGTTATATGTCACAATATCTGGAGAAATTCCCCCATCAATCATTCTAGAATATAAATCACATGCCTCAGCCACAAGTCCATCCTTACAGAGGCCATCAATGACTGTGTTGTATGTAACTACATTAAGCTTAGTTGCAAGATTTTCCATCTGCTGCAGCAATTTAAGGGCTGCTCTTGTTTTCCCTGCTTTACATAACCCATTTGCTAAGGTACCATAACTAACTTGATTTAACAGAAAACCTTTTGTAATTAGATCATCATGAAACCTTAGTGCTTCTCCAACCATTTTGTTGACACACAGTCCTTTCAATAGTGTAGTCACAGTTATTGTATTTGGTCGGATACCCATCTTGAGAATTTTACCCAATACAGAGAAAGCAAAATGCATCTCGCCTACATGGCAGTAACAGTTAATCAAAATGCTTCGAAAAACAAGAGATGGAGCGATCCCTTTTGACTCCGCCAGAGAACAAAGTGAAATGGCAGTGGGATAGTGTTTCATCTTAACAATGGCACTTAGAATCTTGTTAAATTGGACGATAGAGGGAAGAGGACGCATGCAAAGCAAGCGATTAAAAGAAGCAACGGCATGGGGGATGTCTTTGGGGTTTGCAGAATGGGAATGAAGAAACAAGTTGAAATTGAGAGCATAAGGAATAAGAAAGAGAGGAGATTTGGTAAAAGCGTACCTTGAAGATGAAGCAGTAGAAAACAACATGATGGATGAATCTTTCAATTTGGGAAGTCAGATTGTTCAACTCTTACGGTGGAACCTCAGACAATGGAGCAGACGATGAAAACCTATGATGTTCGCTTTTGTTGATATTGGCTGCGAGCTAATAGGTGTAATCAGTAATGTAAAAAGGAAAAAGGTCGCATTATTTCATATTTGGCCAAAGTTCTACTTTGGTCCCTCCAATTTGTTCAAAATTTCGTTTTGGTCCCTCATCTTTTTGTTCAACAAAAATGGTTGTGTTTGTTATTCAATGATGCTGTGAGTTTGTGACTAACAGAGTAATAATAGTTTTACTTCATGAGGTGTGTGTAAGCTATATTGAATTAACTATATTTTTAATTTCACAGTGAAAATTATAAATATAATTGGTTAACTATATTTTTTTAACATGCTTTATCTACCTAACTATAAATTAAATAAACGGAATACTAACATGCTTTTTGTGTGCAATTAGACTCTCCTTTCTTTGGCCAAAAAAACAAAAAGAATCTCCTTGCAATGTATATTGTGAGAATTCTTTGTAATAACCACAACAAATTCATGTGTTAACACGCTTCCATCATAGGAAATTCTCAACAGACTCATCACTTTCATATTATACTGACCATGTTCAGGTACGAGCTCACATTGCTGATAATGGGACTACACGTATTCATAAAGCAGAGTAGTAACAAGTCTGTACAAATGGGACCACACGTATTCTGACAAGTTGCAGAAAGAAAGAAAATAGTCACAATACTCATAAATGAGGAAAAAATTATAGAAAACAGCTGTAATGCTTTTCTTCTTCATCCAGTGTGTGACTATTATTCAATGATAGATGAATAATTTTAATGGTTGTGAATATTATTCAATGATACTGTGAGCCGGTGAGCCTGTGACTAACAGAGTAATAATAATTTTACTTCATAAGGTCTGTGGTATGCTATATTGAATTAACTATATTTTAAATTGCACAATGAAAAGGAGCAGAGAAAAAATGCTCAACAGACTCATCACTGTCTATTTCACCAAATTTCACTTTTAGGTAATTATCAAGTAATGGGTAAAAGGAATGCATGACAAATCCATATCCCATTTATTGTAGTTAGGTTCGTAAATCGCAGTTGCCATGTACTCAAAAGTGGATTTGGTCCAAAAAACCCCACTATCATCATGCCTATCATCAAATAATTGTGGGATGTGGTATGAAGTATCTACAATGTAAAAGTAGAAGAGATTGAGATAAGAAAGAAGGCGAGAATATAAGATTAGGTAGGTAGCTAGTAATTTAGATATTTTGCTATAATTACCTTCTGATTTGCAACCACTGTGGTCGTAATCATAGACTCCAATGCACTTTATACAGCCATCATTATAAGAATCTGGAAATTTTTGAAGGTGACATTTGATTGAAACTCTGTTCCATCCCTCCTCCTTCAAAAGTTCACTTCTTAGTCCAAACAAGAGACTTTGGTGCAATACATCCAACATATATACATGATCTGTCTTAATGGTTAAATTGTGGTATGTGGTTTCAATTTGGCATTTTTTATTGACGAAAAGTTTAAATTGAAACTTGCACAAGAAAAAGGGAAATCCATCCTTAACTTGAAAAACAACACACAAAGAAAGTATGAAATAATAATTTGTCAAGAGTTGTACTAGCTTAAGATAATTTGTACTTTGAGATGAAAGTATAAAAGAAAAAAAAAAGACCTGACTCAATAATAGCTCTCTACTATTGGAAGTCAACTGTAAGCAATCCTGTGCAGAGAATTCCTGTAAGTTTGGCGGCAGTCCACGAATTTCCTGAAGCTTTGAGCAACTATCCACATGGAGTGTATGCAAATTGTTACAATTTTTCAAACATTCTGGAAGCACTTGGAATTCATTGTCAGAAAGGTGTAGAACTTCTAAGTTGGGGAAGCAACTTATAATGTTGACAAGTAATTCATCATCAATACCATTTTCATCTAGATGCAATCTTGTGATTGGGAGATTCATTGGACATGTACTGTTGAGAAAATGCTCAATGAACTCTCTGAATAGCCCACGCCACTTAATAGCCTGAAATCTAACAAGTTTGGTCAACTTGAGAATGCTGTGGAAGGGTACCTTACGAAGCCTACAACAATTATCTACCTTGAAGCATTGAAGTTCAACTAGTTTTTCAATTGATTGTGGTAGTTCCTCTATGCCACTTCCAGACAAATCAAGGGTTTTTATTCTTTTCATTTCCCCATATATTTGGGGAAATTTCCCAAGCTTCAAGCATCTCCTTAGGTTAAGATTTTCAAGGGATGTCAAGTTGATGCCGCCCTCTATAAAAGTTGTGAGGCTTGTGCAGTAAGAAGCATCCAACAATCTAAGTTTTCTCAGACCTCCAACAGAATCATGAAATCTCGTTAAATTTATGCAAAATTTGACAATCAAAGATTTCAAGTTTGTGATTTCAGCTATGTCAGGGACTTCTTTTAAATTCTTACAGAAGCTAAGATTGAGATCAACCAAACACTCAAATCTCTGCAAAATTGAAATAATCAAAATTTATAAATTCCTTGTCATCCTCAAATTTAAAGTTGCACAAGGATTACATCAATAAAAAGAAAGAAAGTAATAAAGAACTTACCTTCACTGGTCCCAATGATTGTATGTCACTATTTGGCAAGTTAAGCACAAGTTCCTTGGGATTGAAATTAGTTGGTAAACACGATCCAGGATACCCTTCCCATTGCAACACTCTTAAACTATTAGGCAGATACTCGGGAACATTTGAAAAACACGCCTTATCAAGAATAAGTATTTTGAGATTTTTCATCTTCTTGAAAGCCTTTCCATTCCAATTTACTTCTATAGCTTCAGGCATATACTCCAGAACCATTGCAAGAACTTCATCTGTGCCCTGTATATATTAAGCAAAACATTACAATTAAACATAAGATATTAAGAGTTTCATATAATACTTTAAATGTAATTCTAGATATCATAAAATAAAATTAGTGGAAAAAAAAATATTATTTCCATGTTTCATATAATTGAAGGCTCAACATTATTAAAAATAAGTATGATCATGTGGTCTCTTCTTTTTTGTCAGAGCTAATAAATCCTCTGTTTATTACAATTTTGAAAATTTTTCCTAAATTATGAACTCAATCATATGTAATAACTTTTTATACCACGAAAAGAAAATATTAATAATTTAACATATCATAAAGAAAATAAACAGAGGTCTAAACAATATAAATGTGATAAAAGAAAATTTAAGAGTATCAAGGAACAAAAAGAATATTTATTAGTGTTTTACCGTATCATTTTCTAAAACATGAATAATATCTTCATGAAACCATAATCGACTACGTTTCCCGGGTTCTCTTGGTGATTCTTGGCGTATGATTTCTCTCCCCATATCCTGTATCAAGTCATGCATTTGAATCTTCTTATCATGATCAATACTTATGAGGCATTTGTCTATCAATACTCCAATAGCATAACTTGGATCATCAAAGCCATGGGCATATTTCACCAAATCTTTGACATATCCCAACTCCTTTCTATTGTAGAAACAAGCAATGTCAAGGAAAATATCTTTCTCAACCTCTTTTAAGCCATCATAGCTCACTTTTAGTATTTCATGAATGTCTTCATTTGGGATCTTTCTATATATATCAATTGCCGATTTCCACTCTTTTATGCTTTTACCAAACAATTCAGAGCCTATTACTTCAATTGCTTTAGGAAGGCCTTGGGTATACAGTACTACATACCTCAAAACATCCATGTAACTTGGATCAACTTGCTTGCCTCTAAAGGCATTCCAACTCAGCAATTCCAAAGATTCTTTCTTGTTGAGTTTCTCCACCTCATATATTCTTTGTCTTTCAACCCCATGTTGTAGCAATAATTGTTTGTCCCTTGTTGTTATAATAATCTTACTGCTACAACCAAACCAATCAGAGCCACCTGCTAATTTGTCTAATTGCTCTTTCTTATCAACATTGTCAAGAATCAAAAGAACTTTCTTTCGATGTAATCTCCTTTTTATGATTGAAATTCCTTTATTGGCATCTCCCACCTTGATGTCCTCCCCCAAAGTCTCTAAAAGCATCATCTCTTGGAGTTTCACAACACCACATTTTCTTGATTCTTCATTTACATCATGAAGAAAGCATGATTCTTCAAACTGATCAGAGATAAGGTTATACAAAGCACGAGCGACTGTTGTTTTGCCCAGTCCCCCAATTCCACAAATTCCAACAAAGACGACTTTATCATCTGATGAATCTTCTAAAAGAGAACTTATTTTCAACACCCGAGTATCCAGTCCTACCGGATGGTTGGCAACAAGAAATGGAACCCTGATTATTTTTTGAGAGATCTCTTTCCCAATACTTTCAATGAGCTGATATTCATATTCACATCTGAAAAATTACAAAATTTATGAGAAAACAAAATACACTCATCAATGATAGATGAACAGTCAATTTATATTGCCTTATACTTAATGTAAATTATGCTTATTTCTAAGGTTTGGCTAAATTATATCCAATAGTTCCCCTTGTATAAAAAGTATAATTAAATTCTCACTCAAACACTTTATGTGTGTATATATATAACAACTTTTCCTACTCTTTAATTTTTGCTAATGAACTTAACTTTCTCTACAAAATATGTTCTTCCACAAAAATGTACTAACTTAATTGTTAGTGTTGAGATATCAAAAATAAAATTGCATTCTCACTTGAAAAAAATAAAATAAATGAATAAAAGGGAAAATTTAACTCTTACAAACATTGCAATATATAGGTAAGCTTCCTCTAATATCCAACATGATAATGTGATTATACTTTTAGGAAGAGAGCAAGGGTAGGCTTGCTAGTAGCCAACAGTTTCACTTTATTCAAAATTATATAATATGAAACTATATTGATTCCAAAAAGATAAAGGTATTGTTGAGATGGCTAATCAAAGGCCAATTGTTGCATCTTGCATTTGCTGATCAAAAACCAAATTATCTTATTTTAATGTGATGTTCTTAGTTTAAAAAAATAAATGAAATGAAAAATGATAAGAGAAGTGAAAAATCTTGCTTATTTCCTTCTCTAATTTAACCTAAGAAACATGACCACAATCCTTCCTCATTTGTCAAATTTCATAAAAGAACAATAATTGAATTCTTTATAATTATTTGATAATGAAAAAAATAGCCATATATGTTCGAGAAAAGATTCACATAACAATAAAGAAAAAGGTAAGTAAAATGCTCAAAATATATACCTTGATTGAGATGGCTGGCCATGCTCCTCTAAGGCAGAGGCTGAAGTTTCACCAGAAGGATCACCAATTGTCTTCATCTTGCATTTGCTGATTGAAAACCAAATTAACTAATTTTTATTTTATTTGCTTAGTTTTAAACAATGAATGAAAGAAATGAAAAGAGAGGGATGAGAACAAACCTTGGTTCCCAATGCCACCCACACACATCAGCTGCTTTGGTTAGAGCCTTCCTCCACTCACTCACCTCCTTCTCATCATATTTGATTTCATCATTATGATACCTCTGAAAGGCTGTTTCATAGGAATTTTTCTGATGTCTCACATCAGATGAGTCCACATCGTAAAACACCACCCAAATGGCCCGATTATGGCCTCGGATGCATTTCTGGATGTGAACCAGTTCCCTCAAACAGAACGATGAGGTTGCATAGTGTTTGGAGAAAACAACAATTGCAGTTTGAGACTCTTCTATTGCTTTCATTAGAGTGTCTGTGATGTTTTCTCCTTTCCTAATGTCGCCATTATCGTCGTTGAAGACGCGGATTCCTTTTTGGTCAAGACTATGGCGCAGATTTCCAATGAAGTGGTGGCGAAGATCTTCACCTCTAAAACTGATGAAAACATCGTAAGTAAATTGATGGCTGAAGGATGAAGTGGATGGTTCTTCCTTATTCATGATTCCTTATAATTTCTGCAAAATCAAGATCAACAAAACCCCTTGTTATTGTAAATCAAATTAAAACATCATAAGTAAATTGTCAGACAGATGGATAAGGTGGATGTTAACCATAATTATAAAAAATCAAATTATTGTGAATCAACATACCAAAAGGTGAGGCTAAAAGGAATAACTGACTAATCAATAATTTAGCACCCAATTAATATATAACAGAAATGAAAGATATAATGAAAACATATAACAACTATTATTGAGGAATTACAAGATAATGATAAAGAGAGAGAGAGAGAAGAAATGAGGAATTGATGAAGTTTTTGAGTAAGAGAAATGATGTAAAGTAAAACTTACAAACATAAGGAAGAACATTAACTCTTCAATGGGAAAAACTGAGAACACGCCTGATTTCAATGGAAAAATTCACAAAATAAAAATAAGATAAAATAATTACCCATTCAAATCTGTGACAATTCACAGTTTTTATTTCCAATACAACATATCAAACCAGAGAATCAAACTCCCAGAGTTATATACACAACACCCACACATGTTGCTAGCTATAAATTAAACTTCATTTCAAAGAAAAGCAGAAAGAAAACCTGAATGTAAAAACTCTGGAATCTGGGTTTACATGTAAGCCATAGATGAAATATGTAGCAAGCAACTGCCACAGAAACTTAATGCAGTTTGGATAATGTTATGCTGTCTTTGGAGTTTGGATACAGCAATCCTTGTGAGGTGAAGTAGTTTAAGGAGGTCATCTGTCAATTCCATTCATAGTTTTGAAGGATGCTAGCACAAGTCAAGGATTTCATCTTCATCTATTCTTATGCATGCTTCTACATAATAAGAAAATGACAGATATGTTCTTTACTGTGTTTTCGGCCTAAAAATCAGCAACAAAGATTTTTAAGGTTGAACTTTGAAGACTTTGAATCTCTAATGCAGCTTGTTGCTTAATTTTGATTTCTGCCTTCATAATATCAATTCCACAAATAACCCATTTGAGTAAGAGAATTGAGGAATTGATGAAAAGTAAAACTTACAAGCATAACCTGCATTTTGTGGACAAAGATTGTCTGAGTATAGGCATAGCAAGTAGGAGTTACGCAGAATATTCATATCGACATGAAAATAAGAAATTGACGAGGAAGCTACATTTGCTTTTCTCCAACTACTAGTCACAACTTTGGAGAGACTTTTATTGATGATAAAGCAGAGGAACACGTATTTACAAATGATGAATTTTCCATGAATTTGTAGAGCAAATGAGTAGGAAGACTTAGAAGTCAAAACACATAAATTCAAATAGGACCCTCTAATGTAATGCACACTAGTACAAGACAAAAACAGAGTACAATACAATAAATGGGTTGATTGACTCCGATTCAACCATTTTAATTTTTCAACAAAAATGGTTGTGTATGTTATTCAACGATGCTATGAGTCTGTGACTAACAGAGTAATAATTATTTTACTTCATGAGGTGTACAACATAGACTGTCATAGTGTCATGTCCTGATACGTCCAGCGTGGCATTGAGGGAGTCAGCTGGCCACGTGGATCTCGTTGACCAGGAACAAGAAGGCACAGATGAGGGAAATACAAAGGAAATTTGTAATAGTTATGAATTATAATGATAGCGCAGGTTAAAATAAAATTGAAAAAAAAAACATTTTCATATCCAGTGCTTTAGGAGAAATATTCCTCCCCCGTTCATACTTTCACTCTTCCCACAAGAAGCAGAGCTTACTTTTGTACCCTAGAAAAAATGTAAGGATAAAGAAATAGTATTCCAGTAATTTATTAATATTTACAATTGTACAGACAACACAGTTTTCCCTTTTTTTCGTTTAAGTTATCAAATATATTCCAAGAATTGAAAAACTCTAGAATATTAGAAGCCCAAGTCAAATTTACTTGAAGGAAGTGATCAAAACTCGAATGGGTTTGCTTAATAAGGGCCTGTTTGGGAGAGGGATCATGATCTCATCTCATTCAATCATCATCTCATCTTAGGATTGGATGAACAGTAATGACTTGGTATTTTTTGGAACATTTATCTCATCTCATCTCATCTCATCCACATCATCATCTCATTCACAACATCATCTCATTTTCTCTTACAATTACTAATCTATCCCTACTTATACACCTATAATTACCTATACTTTAATACAAATATAAAAAAAAGAATTAGACAAAATAGTAATTTTACATACCCTCATTTATTACACTTATAATTTTCTC
>QANZ01018890.1:20958-80578 GCA_003254925.1 Chamaecrista fasciculata
AAAAAAAAGTGAAAAAAATGGAAAAGTTTTATATTCACATTTGTTGGCAGTCTAGTCTTCAAACTATGAGATAAGTTCATTTCGGTTATCAAAATATTTGTTATATTTTTGAGTCTGAACGTCAATTCAATCTGTCTTTTTTTTTTTAAATATATCTGACGAAGTTTTTTGAAAAAATTAAAAAGAGTTAAAACTATTTCTCGTTCTATTTTGTTTATCAAACTGAGATTAGTTAAAACTATTTCTTAAATAATAACGGTAATATTTTTTTAGGGACAAAATACAAAATGGCCCACGTGTATGTACAGGCTTGAATCATTGGATTCAAAAATAAAGGGTTAAAAGGTTAATTTGGTCCTAAATGTTTGCCCTAATGTTCATTTTGGTCCACCCTTAATCATTTTTCTAACATTTGGGACCAATTTGAACATTTATTAAAATAATGGACCAAAATGAATATTAGGCCATACATTTAGGACCAAAATGAACCTTTGACCACACATTTTATTACAATTTAGTGTTGTTTTATAATTTGCAATCTGGTCCTCAAACTATTATTTGTTATTTTTTTGTCATTCAATTTCATAAAAAGACCCGATTATTGATGACTGTGGATTTCTACACGTCCCGAGTTATCATTTACACATGTTAGAGATTGATTAATTGGAACAGTTCAAATTTATGGACCAAATTGTTATCATTTTTGTCATCTCATCTACTTGGATTAACATTTAACCCTTCATCCAAAATTTTAGATCAACCTAGAATGGTAATGATTTCCATTCCTTTGAACACTAAAATTATTAGGCATGAGCTGAGGTTATGAAGAAGGTTCCAAGAAGTGGACAAAAGCCAATAGTAATTTGCAGAGACCTAAGGCTGTGACCACCAAACATACTCTCAACATTCATGTATATCTTATAAGGAAAACAAATTTTCACCATTTGCAGATTCATTATCTGACTAAATTGGACATTATGGCATTGTTGAAAAATGAAAAGTACTTCTCATCTTCCAAGTCTCAACAAACATTCTTATAAAAGTCTGCAACAGTCTCATAGTGATAATTTATTTTAAGATTCAAAAGCAATAATAAACCCAAAAATTTAAAGATCCATACTTGGTAGATAATAGCCATAGTAGCTAGAACCTTTCAAATGTTAGATCATTCATCAAGTATGCGTGTACACAGACATCTACATATACTACTATGGCACTGATAACATCAACATAAAATTCAGCAGACCAGATTTACTAAGCATGAGCTGCATTTAACATTGAATCATACTGTCGAAACCAACATTGTTTACTTAATCCATAAAGGCAAATCAGTAAATCACTAAAATCATTTTAGTTTTCCTTCATTTTTTAATAATAAAAACTATTGCCTCACCCATTTGACTTTCATTTCTCACAAAAGCTGACCCCATCAAGAAAATGGATCATTTTGAAACCCATCACAGTATAACCTCATATCTCTCGACCAACTATTTGTAAATCATATTTCATTTGAGGTTTTACTAAAAGCAGAAAGCAGGGTAGCATAACAAATGAAGACAATTGGGGAAGCCCTTGAAGAAATGTCAAATTGAAGTGACCAAAAATCTTTTAGACTTACCAAAATTTGATTACACATGCAGTTAAAATGGGGCAATTTTATGATGCTTAAGCAAGTTGTAAACTTTGTCAAAAAGGCACCCTGTCAAATCCTATAATCCATCAAGCTTAAGAACTACTTTCATATTAGCACAAAGTAATATGGGTTTATGTACACAACTTTCCTACTAAATAATTTGACGAGGTCTCATCAAGCAATTCTTCATTAAATCCAAAGAATAAACCCAACTACATGACAGAAATTAAAAGAGAAATGGAAATGTCACATGAATTTTGAAAGGAATATCAAACCAACTATGCAATAGCATACATTTATACATCTACCTGAGTCACAAACTTGCTGGAGCCATGTTTCTTCCGTTAGTCCAAGCACCATTTTCTTAAAGTTCAAGGAAAATAAATATATAATATCAAAACAATCAACAAACAGAAATAACGAATTATTAAAAAAATATATATATATATTCCCTGCCCCAAACTAAAAGTTTTCTATAAATAATCAACTCTTTGTGTATGCAGATTCTCCGACAGAAATGATACAACCATTTGCAAAACATTTGTGCAAGCTTAATATATAACGCATACTGTGAAAAGGGCACAACTTAATTTTGCATCAAAGTTTGCTACTATTTTCTTTTCTTCCTAGACAGTCACTTACAAAGATTACACTAACAATAAGTCAATAATAAACAATAAGTGCCATGAGACCTGCTGGTGCAACCAGTACTTGTACTGTTTTACATTCTATTCATAATTTTGAAGGATGGTAGCATCTTACAAGTCAAAGATTTCATCTTAATCTCTTCTTATGCGTCCTTCTCCATGACAGTAGAATGACAAATACGTTCTTTACTGTGTTTTTTGTCTTTATAAAATAGTTTCTTAGATATCAGCAACTAAAAATTTAAAGTTGAAGACTTTGAATCTAAAAATTTTAGATATCAATTTTTTATTTTACAAATGATATAATTTGTTTTCTTCTCTTTTCTCCACAAGACTGGCAATTCAAGCCCATGATGAAAGCTATGGAACCATCATTAAAACACGTTATTCCTCTTCTGCACACATCTTTTTCCAAAGAACACGAACATCAAAGACCTCTCTGATTTTGAACAGAAATATTTTATGAACAGTTCTCTACAATAAAAAAAAAAAAAAAAAAAAAANAAAAAAAAAAAAAAAAAAAAAAACCGCCAATAATGATGAAGGCTAATGACTATCTTTCCCAGAAAATAAAAATTGGACAAAAATGGCATTCTCTAATTCAAACTGTGACAATTTTTATTAGGTTTGCAAAGAAAACTTTTGATATTAGTAGGCATGCATAGCTGAGCTATTATAGTTCATGAAGTTGGATTCAAAATTGAGTGATTAAAAGCACATAATGCAAGATTGCCACCCACCCGAGAAAACTAAAATAGAAACACCAGAAATATCCATACCAATGTTGGTTATTACAATTCCAGAAGTTTTATTTGCACAAGGGCCTCTTTTGGGCATCCTGCCAGAAGATTAAGGCACCTCAAACTGTTGAGAAATTTAATAAAAAGAAGTAAAACAACTAGAGATAGAACCATTATTATTGTTGCAGAGAAAGGATGAGAAAATCCAATGCATTATCTGCTACTTTATTTTCTGGTAAATTATTTGGAACAATGACATTCAAAAAAAGAAAGAACGAAAGAAAAACTTTTACTTCTAATGAGAAGGCTGTTGCCGTTTGGAAGATTCTTGCAGAACCACCTTCTTCATTTTCAACTTGTTGAGGAGCTGCAACAAACAGGTCAAGGAGTGGTAAGACTTGTCATATCCCCTTCGAATTGCACACTAAATGACACAAATGATACACTCATTGCTATTACATGTGTGACTTGAATTGGAATACCAGTGTCTTATCTAGCCTTATTTTTTCATCAAGCCTCGAGCTATCATTTCCTGAAGAATCCTCTTTGCCTTCTCATTCTCTTTCTTTACAAGAAGCTCACGAAAAATTGTTTCAAAAGTTATAAAATCAGGGACGCACCCATTCTCTTCCATTTTATAAACCAAAATCATTGCTTCATCAAACAAACCCTCTTTACAAAGTCCATTGATCATAGAATTGTATGATTCGACACTTAGAGCATATCTATTGGCTAGAAGTTGTAGAAAAATCTTATGTGCAATAATTATTCTGCCGCCTTTACACAAACCATCGATGAGTATAGTGTATGTGTACACATTAGGCTGAATCCCTTGGTCTACAATTCGCTTAAATAATGTGACTGCCTCATCGAGATGGTTCCATTTGCACAATGCATCTAACAAGACACTATAGGTAATTATATCAGGAAATTGACCGTTATCACGCATCTCATATAAAAGATCCTGTACATATGAGATTTTCCTTAATTTAGATAGACCATCAATAAGTGTAGTGTAAGTTACAATGTTTGGACTAAAATTTCTACAACGCATAAGCTTAAAGATCCCCAACGCTTCATCTACCATATTACTCTTACAATATCCATTAATCAAGATACTATAACTAACAACAGTAGGTGCCATTTCACATTGAATCATCCTATTGAATATGTCTCTAGCCTTGTCAACATTTTTTGTCAAGCAATACCCATCCATCAAAGCATTATAAGTAACGACATCAGGATTCAAACCATACTTCATCATCATACTAAACACTGCTAGAGCTTCCGTGATCCTTCCTTCCTTACAAAATGCATCAACTAGTACACTATATGTGTGAACATCAGGCCTGATGCATTTCTGAAACATGTCATGGAGTAATTCATAAGCTTCATCCCATCGACTCATGCAGCAGAAACCATGTATTACAGAAGTATAAGTGACAATATTTGGAGAAATTCCCCGAGCAATCATTCTAGAAAACAAATCACATGCCTCAGCCACAAGTCCATCTTTACAGAGGCCATCAATGACTGTGCTGTAGGTAACTACATCAGGCTTAGTTGCAAGACTTTCCATCTTTTGCAGCAATATAATGGCAGCTCTTGGTTTCCCTACTTTACATAGCCCATTAGCTAAGGTATTGTAACTTACTAGATTTAACGTAAACCCTTTTGCAATTAGCTCATCATGAAACCTTAGTGCTTCTCCAACCATTTTATTGACACACAATCCTTTCAATAACGTAGTCACAGTTATCGTATTTGGTCGGATACCCATCTTGAGGATCTTACCCAATACAGAGAAAGCAAAATGCATCTCACCCACATGGCAATAACAGTTAATCAAAATGCTCCGAAAAACTAGGTCTGGAGTGATCCCTTTTAACTCGACCAGTGAAGAGAGTGAAATGGCAGTGGGATAGTGTTTCATCTTAACAATCCCACTTAGAATCTTGTTAAATTGGACTATAGAGGGCAGAGGATGAATGCGAAGCAAGCGATTAAAAGAAGCAACGGCATGGCGGATATCGTTGTTGGGGTTTGGAGAATGGGAATGAAGAAAAAAGTTCAAATTGAAAGCATAAGGAAGAAAGAGAGGCGATTTGGGAAAGGCGTACCTTGAAGATGAAGCTGTAGAAAACAACATGATGGATGAATCTTTCAGTGTGGATATTCAGTCGTTGGAGCAGCCGATGATAACCTAGGATGATAATCTTTCAGTTTCGTTGATGTAAAATGACTATTTGTCTATTTCTGTTCCTACCAGTGAAACGCACAATTTTTTTTTTTTTTTTGACAAAAGCACACTTTTGGTCTCCAAATGTTATACCAATTCATAATTTTGTCGTCAATCTTTTTCTTTTATCATTTCAATCCCTAATGGTTCACATTTTGGTTAATTTTACCATTTGCTCTTACTTTAACCAAATGTTAACGACATAATTTATGTTACTAGTGACCTGTAATGTGAAATTATTAGAAAAAGAAACTCAAATAATAATTCAGATTGAAAAATATAATAAAAATCACCGTTAATTTATTAAAAGAGGTTAGTCAAACGATAATATTGACTAAAATATAAAATATTAGGGACGAAATTTATTATAAAAAAATATTGAACACAATTAATAATTGGTGTAAAAGTTATGAAAATGGTGCTTAACCCTTTTTTTTAGTCCCTAAATAAGTAAATACTGGAAATTTTCGTCGTTTTTTTTTGGCTGAAAATGCATATTTCGTCTTTGATTTTATTATAAACATCAATTATTTATTTCTTACATAGTCAATGTTTTTATGAAATCCATTCCTGTTTTTGCAAAGAATTACACATAAAATATATATTTTTTATTCATTTCATTATTAAATTTATTTAAAAATAGATAAATTTAAATTAAGTTAAATACCTTTAAATAATGAGCAATTTTCACTTATTCCAAAATACTATATAGGAAAACTTTAAATAATGAAAAATTCGTTATTATTGTCCTAAGTAAAAAATTGGCAAAAGTATTAATTTTGTCCCAAAACTTTATATCAATTGTCAATTTTATCCCCAATCTTATTCTGTTGTCAATTTCATACCCAATGTTTCACATTTTAGTCAATTTTATCATTTGACTTTTTTTCTTCAATAAATTAATAACATATTACATCATGTTTTTCAATTTGAGTTAGGATTTGATTTTCTTTTTCTATCAATTTTACATTATATATCATTAGCAACGTAAAATTTGTCAATAATATTTGAGTAAAGGAAAAGCAAAGGATAAAATTGACCAAAATATGAAACATTGAGGACGAAATTGACAACAAAAAAATATTGGGGACGAAATTGACAGTTGGTGTAAAGCTTGGGAATGAAATTAGTACTTTTGCCTAAAAAATTTAAGTAGTTCAAAATAGTACATTATATTTATTTTAGGCTAAAGTGCACTTTTAGTTTCATAACTTTTGCTCAGGTGTCAATTTAGTCTCATATCTTTTGCTCAGGTTACAAATTTAGTCCTATGTTTCACTTTTGGTCTCATATCTTTGGGTCATGTTACAAAATTAGTCTCATATCTTTTAATCAGATTGTAGAAATGGTTTCATATTTTTAGGTCAGGTGCAAAATTAATTTTATATATTTGGGTCAGGTGGGATTGACAGTGGAACTTTTTGGATAGATATGAAACAAAAAATAATACAGGATCAAAATTTGAGCAAAAGATATAAGACCAAAAATGCACTTTGACCTTTATTTTATTATCTAAACTCTTATTAATAATTATTTATTCTCTAATTTTTTGTTTCTTCTATATATATTCACTACTAAAAAAATAATAAAGTAAAACATATTGGACAATGAAACCAGAAAGCTATTTGGGAAGACTGACATTTATAACTAATACGCATTAGGGAGGTTATGCATGTATATGAAAACTTGACTTTATTCTTAACCATCTTTAGTTATTGTTAGACAAATTGTTTTGTCATATCTAAATAATTAATTTGGATGCCATTTCAAGTACACATGGTTTGAAGTATGATATTCTGAATTCAGTGATAGAAATTAAAGCTTGGATACTTTATCGTTTTTACCTTCGCTTTGATTAACCTTATTGGATACTTTATGCCTATGGTGATACAATCAGACATGTGTGCTTTATTAACCTTATTTGTTTTGCAATTCTCTTTCTGTTTTCTAGCTTACATAGCATTTTATTTCAAACATGTATCGACTATGATGATCACAAATGAAGAAGTTGGAAGTCGTTATTTATTTCTACTGAGTTGTAAATCCTTCTTGTACAACACTTGAGATTGTAATAATACAATACTCTGAAATTTTACACGGATGGATATACGAGCAAACACCTTACTTGATTCTTTCTTTGTAAACTTCTCTTTTCTCCTTCTTTCTCTTCCTCTTCCTTTTCATAATGACTACCGATCAATCTTCTTCCTCAAATGTAACCAGAGGATTACATGATATGCCTTTCGCTTCTGGTGTTATTTCTCGAAAAGATCAAATGTATCATCATCCTTCCAATAGTCTTGGTCTTCAACTTGTCACAAATCATCTCACGCTCACTAATTACTTGCTTTGAAGTAAATAGCTTTGAAGGCGAAGAACAAGTTAGGATTCATCGATGGATTGTGTACTCAGCCAAAGGATTCGACTTCTGAAGGTTTCACTCTGTGTTGTGGTCATTTGTGGATTCAATGGTAGTTTCATGGATTTTGAATTTCATGACTAAAGAGCTCTCTGAAGCATATGTCTACACTACCTCTGCCTTTTTACTCTGGAAGGAATTGAAAGAAAAAATTGGGTTAGATGTATCAATATGCTTTTCATACATCTAACCATTTCTTCTAAGAATAAATAGGATTCATCCCATATTTCTTTTGGCGGCATCCCTTCATGAATACATTACCAAGGAAAAGAGACCATGTTCTTGGCTATATAATAACCTTCAATAATTTCAAAGGGTAAAGAAAACCATTACATAAACATACTAAAAAAAAATACCATTCAACCATTTGTGTAGCAACTGACAATTTGGTCCATTGGACTATGGATGTCCATTAATTTGATGCTTCCACAATTGGATGATCCTGTAAGGGCTTGGTTCAAACCAATTAAATCTAACTTCATTCCTGTACAGGTAAATAGACCAACAGAACCAAAGAAACATTTATGTTGTTTTGTTATCTGTAGGAATGTTGTTGTTTCCTGCAATAAAGTTTGTTAGCCACGAAATAAACTCACCATTAGAGGATTACAAATTTCGGTGATAATGTAAACAGGTAACCGAAATCCTTTGTTAGTAGCCAATTCTCGCAATAGGTTCTTGTACAAACCCATATCCTGCTGAAATTAAGTAGTACGTACACAAACATAATTGTAAGACAAACACCACAAAACTAAACAAGCTACAATTTCAAAGCCACATATAGAATCAATTAGAAAGTTAGAAATTAGCCTCATGAGCATTGGCAGGGCATAGGACATATTTGAAGCCACTTTTCCAGCAACATGTTCAGCATCCTTCACTGTAGGAAAGAAGCCAAGACCTTCAAATACTTGTCCTTCAATAGTCACAATGCTCTTCAAGCGAGAGAGATGAAATAATGGACCTTGTCCTTCACAAGAATATACTGGTAGATTTACATTCTTCTGGCAATATTTCACCAGCTGATTCTTATATACAAGGTTCATCAAGTCTCTATATATATGACAAAACTACTCAATGTTGAAAAGTAATATGTGATCATATGAAACAAAAAACTTTAAAACTATCAATTTTAGTTTTAACAATCATGATTGACGGAAAAAAACATAAATACTTCATACATGTAATCTTAGCATATATCAATAAGAAATGAATGACGATAGGTTTTCTCTTACAAAGTTTAGCTAAAGTGTTCACACCTACTAACTCATTTGCTCAGACCACCTTCCAAATTCCAATCCATCCTACCACTCAGAAATAACTTAGCTAGTTTTGCAAAGTCTTTTTTCCTTTTGCCCACCCAGTATCTGGAGCTTTGCCTTGACTAATCCAGATTCGACCTGCGTCGCACACCTGGCTATGGTAGGAGAGTCTCCCATCAGTGCAACTTAGGACCTTACTTAAACAATACCATACTGTTTACCACTTGGACCAAGTGTTATGAAAGGCTATATATGAAAGTAAGTGATTGCAACTATCTAAAGAGTTTAGAATTTCATCTTAACACTTAGCATTTGCAATGCACTATCTAAAAATTGCAACTCAGCTCAAGCAGCAAGACAACACAGAAAGCTTGCAAGTCCATGCCACACCTGTTTAAGACACAAAAGACATTCCCATATTGCAAAACCAATGAATCAATATCAAGAATTGAAGCCAAAACTCGAATTTCAAAACCATTTTCAATAATCAGCAAAACTAGCAAATTTACAGTTGAATAACACAGAAGGCACCCAAAAAAACAAAAAGAAAAAATTGAGCCGTATACAAGAGTGAAACAAAACAACTAGTAAATATAAATACTAATTAATCTTCTTGTCCATCTTGGTCACAAGCTGGCGCATCTGAAACCTCCAAAACAAGAAGTAAGCCAAGCCTATGCCCACCATGATGAAAATCCAGACATTGTCATCATCTTCATTCTCCTTCTGCGATCTCACTTCTTGTATGCTGAAACTATCCCTCTCTGAATCCTCAGTTAACATTGTTCCCTCCTTCACATGCCCATACAACACATACACTCTATTCCTCTCTCCCACAGCCACCGAATTCGGAAACCTATTCAAATCAACATCGATTCTGTCGTACACCACTCCCTCTGCCCAACTATCTTGGCTTTTCAAACACAAGAGCTTATTCTCACGGGACACCACAAAAACGACGCCGTCGTTCCGGATCGCTATGTCGTTCGCCCCCTTGAGATCGTCGTTTAGAAGCACCCGCTTCGCCCTCCCGTCGAATTCATCCACCTTGAACATCTTGCCCGTAGTGGATTGCACCACCAGAAGATACCCCTTGCTGACGTAAGCAATCCCGGTCAGCCCGGCGGTGGTGTACTGCGGCGATTTCGAGAAGATGGAGGCGTGGCCTTTGTGGTCGATTTTCCAGATGCAGTTTCCGGCAGAGTTTGTCACAAAGGCGTTTCCCTTGTAATCAACCGCGACGCCGTGAGCGATGGCGGCGTCGTCGTTATCGGAGAGGAGGGAGAGGAAGAGGCGTTGACCAGAGCGGAGGTCGTAGGCGGCGAGGGCGTTGAACGGCGGGAGAGGCTGACGGGCGTGGATGACAGCGAGGAGGCGTTTGTTGAGGGAATCGACGGCGAGGCCGGAAACGGTGACGTTTTCGGGGAGGGAAGGGTCGGAGATTAGGGTTTCGATGACGCCGGCGTCGGAGACGGAGGAGATGGTCCGTTGACGGAGGGATCCGACGAGGAAGTGTTGGGCGGATGGGTCCCAAGCGAGGGATTGAGGGTAGAGATTGGGGGAGGTGAAATCGATGGAGTGGGGGTGTCGAGCGAGGACTGATGAACTAGGGTTTTGGAAGAAGGAGAGGTTGATGAAGAAGAAGAGGAAGATGAAGGATAGGATTGACATGATTAGGGGTTGAGATTTGAGAAGGATGTCACTATAATTAGCTACTACTAACTACGACTTCATGTTTGCTTTCATCTTCGTGGATTAAATTCAGGAACACACTGGATTCAAATCTTCAAACTTAGGAAATTTCACTTCAATTATCAATTATATATAGAGTAAACTACCAAATTGGTCCCTGGATTATTGGCTTGCTGACAAATTGGTCCCCAAATTTAGGAAATTGACAAATAGGTCCCCGATTTTTTCTAACGATTCAAATAGGTCCTCGAATTTTTCTAACGTTAGTCAAATACGTCCCCGAATAACATGCACAGAAGGACCTATTTGACAAATGTTAGAAAAATTCGGGGACCTATTTGACTCGTTAGAAAAATTCGGGAACCTATTTGTCAATTTCTTAAATTCAGGGACTAATCTGTTAGCGAGTCAATAATCCAGGGACCAATTTAGTAGTTTACTCTATATATATATACAAGAGTTCAAGATACTTTGGATTAAACAAAAAAAAACTAATTATTTGTTTTTTAAAATATTTTTTCTTGGAAAGCAAAACTTCAAATTGGTCCGAATGGATGGAGTAAATTTTAGGGTAAATTACACTTTGGTATCCTGTGGTTTGGTCATATTTTACTTTGGTACCCTGTGGTTTAAAAAATGACACTTCGGTATCTTGTAGTATTCTCTATTAACACTTTGGTATCCTTTGGAGCTATTTTATAATTTTAACCATAACTAAATTTTACAAAAATTACATATTGACACCAAATTTTTTAAAGTTTTCATTTTAGTCCCTAGATAATATGTATCCAGGGGCCTATTTGTAATTTTCTGAAAAATTTTTGCAGTTAATGTGTAATTGTTGCAAAGTTTATTATGATTAAAATTATAAAATAGCTCCAAAGGATACTAAAGTGAAATATGACTAAACTAAAGAGTACCAAAGTGTAATTTACTCTAAATTTTAAATTGGTCATAAATATTTCATTTGTTTTAAATTGATTTTATAATTTATCAAATTTGTCTCAAACTAATCATATATTTCCTTTCAAATTTATAGTTGTGTGGCTACTTTTGACGAGTACTATATCTATTTAACTGAAACTATCCATAAATAAACTCAACTCAAATCCCAAAATTGATCATATTTCATCTCATATAAAGTTTAAATGCAACGATTTTGAAACTATATGTTAATTCATGAACAGTTCTTTCTGCATCCCCAGTTTAGACCATTAACAATTGAGGTCAAATTGCATCTCAATAGTAAGTTTGGGATTAATTTGAGAAATTATAGAAACATGTAGTATCAATCTGAAACAAATGAAACATTTAGAATCAAATTAAAATCTATCCCATATATTGGGGACCAATTTGAAGTTTTAACCGTGGAAAAAAATTTGGATAAATCCTCTGAAACCTAACGAAGACACGTAATCAAAATTTTGGCGGTTGAGAGCAACGAATGCTTTTTCTTCTTTCCTCAGTCCTCAAAATCTCTCTTCCGAAGAAGAAGAAGAAATCGCTATATCTCCGAACTCACATTTAACCAATGCCTCTCGGAGCAGCACCGTCATCGGCGGCCGGAGCCGTCGTTGTTTACTCCGACCACCACCACTTCGACCTCTCCCGCCGTCATCGTCTTATCTCTCAGACCTATTCAGTTCGCGAAAACCTCAACAAATGTAGGTCCCGATTCTCCAGTAGCAGTAATTTCTTCCAGCTTAAATCCAGTAGCAGTATTTTCATGAGACGCCATAGCTCGAAGGTTGTGTTCATTCCCAAGGCTGCTGAATCCACACGGCCTGCCTCAATCGATGTTGGTAACAAGACGATTGTTGAGGACGAGGGATTCTCGGTTTCTAAGGTTCGTTCTTATTTCACTTGTGGTTTGATGATTAGTACTGTGACCTAATTTTAGTTGTGTTATCTTGAAATTTGTCAAAATAGGAAGGGTTTGTGTGATGCGAGACTGCTGAAGAATCTATTTCGACTGGGAATCGAAAGTCTCTTTTGATGTTATATCATAGTAAGCGTTTGTAGTGTCAAGAATTCGATGTTCACAAGTTAATGGAAATATAACGCTGATACTACAATCAAATGATCAATACCTAACAACATTATTCAAGCTCCGTTGTACTTAGTGTAGCAAGAAGTCTGTGATATGATGTCCGGGCATTTGATCTTAACATTTTACTGCTTTCATGTAGGCTAGCTTGCTGCACTATTACAATTGAGTTTGTGGGATAATAATTTGATGCTTATTAGCATGACTTTGAGTAATGAGGAAAGTCACAATTAAGTCTGTAGGGGGAAATAATTGGATGCTGATTAGTATGACTTGAGTATTGAGGAAAGTTCATCCCAAAAGACTAGACTATTGGGGAACACTATTTAAAGTATCCCCTTATATCTATGAAGCATGGACACTGACACGGACACGGACAAACCGACACGTCAAATTCTTAAACTTACATGACACGACACGGCATATATTTATATATATAAATAATTAAAAATCCATAAACTTTGATGAAAAATTTAAAATTATAATATTTATTCATAATATATGTCATGTGTGTCATTATTTTTTATTGTTTGTCATGTTGAAGTCACAAAAAATTAATTTTATATTTTGAAATTTATGAATATGTGTCGTGTGGGTGTCGTACGGGTGTCAGACAAGTGTCCTTGTCTGACACGGCGACAGGCCTTCAAAATGAAGTGTCCATGCTTCATAGCCTTATATTTATCTTTTGACAAAAGCACATTTTTTGCCCCAAATTTTATATTCATTTTCAATTTCGTCTTCAAAGTTTGTTTACTGTCAATTTTGTCCCAAAAGTTTCATATTTTGATTGATTTTATCATTTGCTCTTATTTCATCCAATGAATTAATGGCATACTTCACGTGGCTAATGACATGTAATATAAAATTGTTAGGAAAAAAAATTCAAATCTTAACTGAGATTGAAAACCATGATGGAGTCTGTCTTCAGTTTATTGGATAAAGATAAATAAATGATAAACTTGACCAAAATGTGAAAATTTGGAAACGAAATTGACAATGAACAAACCTTGGGAACAAAATTGAAACTTGATGTAAAGTTTGGCGATTAAAAGGTAAAAAAGATGCCTTTGCCATATAATTTTATTCAATATGGGACACAGTTTGGTAGTGCTGCGTTTTAACTTTCAAAACTTTTATGGGCTAACATATTATCTCAGATTCACAATTGTTCTCCTTCACACTGTCTTATGATAATGGTAGTTTAATTGTTATAGGAACCCAGTAGTTGAGAACTTTAAGGAAATGTAGAAAGAGAAAGAAATATATAAAACATAATTTAGAGAAATATTTTTCAGGATCTAGAAAATATTCCTTCAAATTCTAAAGGGTCCTTAGAGGGGACTAAGCTCGGCTACATAATTGATATGTAGATAATGGTCTCTGGAAACTAGGAACAAATAAACACTAAAAGTAAATAAATAAATACAGCAGAAAGCGAGAAACCACTTTTTTCCTGTAAACAATGAAACCAACACAATTGCTGCCATTTCCTAGAACTTGTGGAGTGGAAATGGGTTCAGTCTTCCTACTTCCACATGAGATATCAGTGGACGAGGGTCCATATCAACATGCTTGTCGTATTTTCGTGTTTTCTAACGGAATCTTATCTGCTATCAGTTTTAGAGCATGTGAGTTAACTTGTCCGTCCAGATGTATCTTTTGCCTCTCCTGTTCCTCTCTATATGAAATTAAATAGCTAGTTGCTGCATCATTTATATGTAGGATTGATTATAACAGGAATTTTTCTTATTGCAGATTTCGTTTGGTGTGTTTGGTCTAGGTGTTGGACTATCACTGTTGTCGTAAGTTTTATATATATACATTAATACTGAATAATATCAGGTGCTTTTTATAATGATAGTCATTGTTTTTTAAAAATATACAGATATGGTTTTGGGGCATATTTTAATATTCTACCAGGATCAGAATGGTCAGCTATAATGTTAACGTATGGGTTCCCTCTTGCAATTATTGGCATGGCACTCAAGGTGAAATAAATATTTATTTATTTTAAAACAGTTACATTATAGTAATTTTGGCGTTGGTTAATTTTACTTTGAGTTCTGACTAATAAATATGTCATGTCTATAACCTTGCCTTCCTTCAAAAATTAAGAAAAAAAAAAGGAGAAATCTAGGCCTGGTTGGCTGAAATCTTGTGTAAGGGACAGCTTTCAGGACTTGAATCTCTATCAAAATTTAACTTCTTGCCTTTAGAGTGTGTATGCTTATTTGGATCGGGCATGCTTTGTTTGTTTCATATTCTAACAATCAGGCCATTTTTTTTTTTTTTCAGTATGCTGAACTCAAACCAGTTCCGTGCCTGATATATTCTGATGCTCAAAATTTGAGGGAAACTTGTGCAACTCCAATTCTTAAACAGGTAACCTCATTAGGGGTTCATTTTGACTACCAGGCAAGGTGTCATTTCAAGTACTTCTTCTAATCAGTTTTTATTTTCCAGTTCCAGAAATTAGAAATATATTCTTTGTTTTCCTGTTGTCTCTGATGATTATTGTCTTTTTAGTTTTGTTCTATAATAAGAGTAACAGTATTTCGTTTATTAATTTGGTTAAGATGGCTGCTGCAACTTATATTTTACATTTCATGCTTAGTGTTGTTTGCATAGTATTCTATTTTTTCCTCCAGACTGAAGATTTTGTAGAAAATTATGGCTGTAATATTTGACATATATCCTGAGCAGAATGAGATTGACATAAGTAGGAAACTACTAGCTTGTCCTGTCTGCAGTATATTTTGCTGCAGAAAGCTAATTTTCATACACTTGTTACCAGAGAACCCTATAATCCGGGGAAGGGGAAGACCAAAGAAAACTATCCAAGAAACTATCCGAAAAGATTTAGCTATCAATAACCTTACGGTTGACATGTGCAAGGATAGAACACGTTGGCGTCAGTTGATTCATATAGCCGACCCCACCTAGTGGGATAAGGCTTTGGTTGTTGTTGTTGTTTTGTTACCATGATCAGTTATCTTATATATGGAGTCTAAAACATGAATATTTTCTTCTCTTTTCCTTGACTAAATTATTGGTTAGAAATTTTTATTTTCGCCAAAGGGAGGCAATTGTGAACAAATGAACATTAATCCAAGTTGAGTTTTCCTCATTTACTATGATTGGCTGCCAATCCTGAATTTCTTGAATTTGTTGAAATATCATATTCAGTCCACATCTGCAAAACAAGAAGGGTAATAAGAGATAAATATAACTAAATTTTCAAAATAACTCGATGTTAACTTATCATGAAGTCAAAAGTAATATTCCTAAATTAATAAGCAACTGAAATAAGAAATTATAATGACATTGGTATTTAAATGGCAAATAGCTTAGTCCTACGAGGATACTATGATATGGGATAACTACTCCCTACTCTTAAAATATCGATATCCAAATCCTTAGTTAATAGTAAGTTACCCAAGTCACTTAGTTACAAGCCCTCATCCCCCCCACCCTCTCTCCTCTCCCCAAAAACAGTTACATTATTATTTAATAATGTAAATATAATTTAATCTTCTCATACTACATCAGCAGGTCAATGACAATAAGAGATTTAATCATGTAAAGATTTTCATATACTATTTTGAGATCTAATATTTCCTTCACTCACTACTATCTACTGACTGCCAGAATATCCTAATATACTTGGTTTTGAGACTAATCTGTGTATTATCAACTATGTGCCTTTGTAGGTCAAGAATGATGTTACCCGATATCGCTATGGAGATGAGCAGCATTTGGATGAGGCATTGAAACGGATATTCCAATATGGTCTAGTATGTTATTTAAAGTACTGCATTAACATTTATGTGCATAGGATTATTACGTATAAATTATTCTATTTTCATCCTCATATTTCAAGGGTAAAATTAATAACTTGTTCTTTGTTCTACAATTTATTTAATTTAAAGTCAATCTCTATGTGATACTTGAATCCAGGTAAAGTTCCGACTTGTCCTTGCGGGCTGTTTAAATTAAAACATGTTCATAGTACATCACTTTTGAGCTTCCTTATAGTGACTTGCTGCACTTTAAGACCATGGGCTTGACCCTTTCTTGCTCTGCAACCTATATTAAAGAAAAACCGGAGAACAATTTTCAGATTTGTATATATGATGGCAGAATCTTTTCTGTGTATGCCAATGAATTTACAGAGAAGAAAATAAAATTTATTATTGATTGCCTTTGATTGTCATAGACAAGATAAGCTTTTAGTGCATATTTTGACTACATGCTGAAATTGATAGTTGTATATGGCGTCCCCAGCAAGGAAACCTTTTCCTCTTTCAACAACCTTTCTGTGTATGAGGGACTTCTGTTAGGTTCTGCACAACCCAAAATCGGCAGCATTGTCAAGAACAATTTTGTTCCCAAGGATTGAGTTGTTTGGAGGAAGCCGGTGAATTGATCCTCTCTGACTAAACCCTTGTATTGTGTTCAAAGTTTAGGCCTACTCTACCTTGTAGAGAAATATAATTCGATTTTGAGAGTAATTGGGGTGAGGATGAAACTCCCAAGTGTTTGTTCGTAAAGGCTTTGTTACCATGCCATAAACTATTTGGAGGCCCATGATGGTTTTTATTAAAATAATGAACAAACATCAATGGACATAATTGATGGTAATGGCCAGCAGCCTGATCTTATAAAGGTGGCTGTTAAATGGAAATATAATCCCTTGATATACTAGTAGGTAGTGCAGAGAAGATAAACTGTAGGAGGGAATTATGAAAACTGAGAAATGTATATGAAGTCTATTCCCTGAGATAGATGTGAAGCAAATGAATTTCATGGTGAAGACTAATTTCATTTATGGAGAAAATCCAAAGAACAGATTCAGTACTAGAGATAGAGTCTCTAACGGGGATTGCCATGGTTATGTTTTTGCCATGTGCTGTCGTTACTTCGCCGAAAGCATACTGTGCTTTTAAGGGGATATAGTTTCTCTTAAATTTCAAACTTTTGTGACTAATTGTTAAAACTTTCATGCTTAAATCTTAATGGTGGAGACCTTTAGTTATTGGATTATGCTTGCTTGCCACCACTTCCAGTATTCAAATTGTGATGGCATCGCAGATCTGTAATGTGTTCCGTGAGAAAAGGCTCTGTATCCACCAAAAACTTAAGAACTGAAAATGATTTGATTGAGGAGAATTATTATGAATTGCAATTTTCATATAAATATATATTAAGTTGTTATTGGTAAGTATAATACACGCCAAACTGACTCTTTTTATTAAAGTGACAATCTCATTGGTTTATTGAAATATTTTTGTCAGTTTGGGGTCATGTTGGATTACTGCCAGGTTCTAAACTTCTAATTCTTTGCCTTCGTTGCTACCTGATGGAGCTTGAAATATCTGTGGAGGGTGGGGATCTTATTGTTACCAACATAGGTGCTATGGTGTGAAGTTCATTTCTTTCTTACACACTGAAAATCTCAATATTTTTTTAATAATGAAAGTAGACATGACTGATGTGATGTGGAAGTGTTATGATACATATATATGTATATATAGATATTTTCAGGAAGGAGGAAATTAATGTATCTGTTTTACATTTCCAGGGTGGAGGAATACCGAGGAGGAGCGCACCTGTTCTTCAAATGATCCGTGAAGAAGTATGATTTTCCTATTTGCATTACTTCATTCATCTGTTCTATGTCCGATATATCTATATATACAAAGTACAACTTCAATAGGCAATAATACTCAGAAAAATAATTATGTGTTTTTCAATTTCTAGAAAAGCAATAATAGAATGTTGGAAATTATGGTGCGAGTTCATCTTTTTCTATATCTTCCTAAAAATAGCTAAACACGCTATATTTCTTTTGTTTTGCATGTTACTTCCCATCCTTTGATTATCTACTTATCATGATAACTTAAATTATTTTTAAAATTTTTAAGATAGCTTTCAAACTTTGTTTATCTGTTTTGACTCCAGTTAAGCGATATAGTCAATTAACTAACTATAGTGGTTAGTATTAGTAACCACTATAGTTAGTTAATTAACTTCCTTGGCTTAGGATCAGATCCCCTCAATATTACTTTCTCAATTATGCTGGACTAGCTTTGTAGGCATTTTGGCCACTCAAACTAATGTCAACTTCATAAAAGGATGTATGAAGTTCCAAGATTATTTTAGTGATTGCTTGATAGATTTCCTCTTGCCATATTCTGTTGAACTCAGATCCAATATTGAGATTAGGTAATTAGTGAGTCTTTTATTTTATTAGAATCTATGGTCGATCCCTAATTAATCCTACTTCATGATGTTACTTTGTATTAGGTTACACAAGATGGTAAATACTCTTTGGTCTTGGTTTTTGAGGCCAAAGCTCTGGAGTTGTCAGACTTTGAAAAGAGACAGGTATGCAACTTTGCTTTGCTGTAGCATTGACTGAGTATTCTAGTAAAACCCCATACTTTCCCACTAAAAAAAAAAGTAGCAGAGATAAGAATCATTGGTTGAACTTGAAAGCTCAAGTGTTTGACTCTAACCAAATAACTTAATACCTGCAAACAGAGCGGTCGAGGACCAATTTTTCATTAGAAAAATGGGGAGCATCAAGGATTCAATTCCTAATAACTTGGCCATAGGTCTGACATTTTCAGGACCATTTCAAATCAAAAGCTTAAATCATTACGGGAAGACCTGTGGATGGTTTTACTATAATCTCTTTCACACTCACAAAAGCCATATGAATAGTTTCGTTTCGATTTCTGACACGTCAATAGGGACAAAGTAGTGCTCATAGTACTTTGTGCTGAAACTCAGTTTTAGTTGGGAGAGTGGCAAGTGGCAAGGATTGAACTCCCTACCACTCAAAGACCCATTAAACTTGAAAGTTTAACCTATTGAGTGAAGGTTCATAAATAATTAATTTTTTTTTATAATCTCTTTAACAAGAGCAAACTTCCACATAAAACCAGTTGAGTATACATTAATTGTCTAAGAAGGCTAGAGAGTAGAAATTCGAAGCTGCCAAAGAATTTCACGATGTGCAGTTATATGACTATTAGTTTATGTTGGTCAAGACATATGTGATTCATACTGTTCCTATAACTGGTCCATCATTTTCCTCTATTTTTTGCCGCAATATAGGTTTTGTTAGGACCTGCTGCTATATTTACTGGAAAATACTGATAGTTGATAAAAGATAAAGAAACAGTGCCTAAGAATGCAGAAACTCCAATACAAGATAGAAAACATAACAAGAAAACACCCAAACCACCTTGGCTTTCGAGAGGCCAAGTCTCTCCCAAAACAGTGCTAACTTTTGCTTTAAATGTGTGTAGGGAAAATTCACTTCATTCTTTGGGCCAGGAATCACAGCTGAAGTTGGTGAGTCTTCTATAACCAACTGCTCTGTTTTTAAGCAAACGCCCTAGAATTGAGAGCCACATTTTAAAATTATTTTGGATAAGTGATAGCATTGTAATGTATTACTTCGGATCCAGGGAAGGGTGAGAAAGATCTTTACGAGGTTCGACTTATTTCCAACACCAACGCCAACACATCTCCTTCCTGAAGTATGTGATAAGTTTACTCTGCCCTGCCATCCTGCTTGTTTTATATAATGCTATGACTTAGGTCCCTTGAAACTTGTAAAAATAGTAGATTGAAAAGGTATCTATTGTAAATTTTGACTATGATTAAAAGAAAGAGAAAGCAGTTTGAAAGAAAGAGGCATGGCTTTCGGTGGGAGCATAGTATTTATGTTATTTTACATTTGATGTACAGATACAGCTAAGAAACGAACTTCATATATGCTGAGATTTGTAATGTTACTTATTATTAAAATCTAATAGAGAACTAATTCTGCAGAAGATGATCTATAATATTTCAAATCAAGCGAGCAATGGCTATTTCAATTATATATATATGTATGTCAGTTTCTGGTGCAGAGATTGCTATAACCCTGAGTTCATCAACTTTGCCTGTGCTTCAATGTTTTCTGTGTGTGAGATATCGTATTTGTTTAAGCAAAACTCGTAACATCCTGGTGTTTTTGTGTAATCACTTAAATTATTGTGACTGAGTGAGTAGATTACAATTAAGAAAGTGTAAAATCAGTTGTGTTTGTCTAAGGAAAGGGTTTACATCACGTAATTGTGATTATTCACTTAATAAATTTATCTGTGCTCGAAAAAAAGAGAAGTAGGCTAAAGTTTTATTTGGATCTAAAACTATCAAATTTCGTAACGTTTCACTTATGACTTCTGATCTCTTTTATATTTCAAAAAGTTGATTCTTTTGCTATTGAGTATACTATTCTTTTATATAAGAATCTTGACTGAAGGTATTCTCAAAATTGACTGGGTTTTAAATCTGAACAAAGACCTCAAAAATTTTACAAGAACCAAAATAATAAAGATTCAATTTACCTCCCTCTTAAATAATATTGCTGACTTGTTATAAACATCAATGTATGGGCATGTGGTGTGTGGATGACTACATCCATGACAAGGCATTAAGAAAGATGACCTTTGTGTTTCTCACATCATTTGTAACATATTATTTATGTCTTCAATTATATGGTGTAACTATCCATTAGTGGAGCAAACAAAACCTCCTCATTTATGGTCCTTTAGTAGGCTATAGGTTACATGCCCACTAGAGTCCTATATAAGAAGGTCTACTTGTATACAAATGGAAATGGTTGAGAGATTAAAATAAGAATTAATATGATTAAAGGGATGAGAATTTGAAGAACTGCATCAAGAAAATGTGGGATAGTTCTTGAAGAACTAAATTCTTTCCACTATAATTTTGTGTATTCTTTATCTCTTGCATTTGTCTCTATATCTCTTACTTCATAATATATTATTTTTACAACATGTTATCAGCACGAGTCTCTACCGAATTAGAGCAAGGTAATTTTAATATTTCTTCTCATCATCAATAGAAGGTACGGAAACCTTATTCTTAGTTTTGAATTATTTATAATGAAGCATGTTCATAATCTATTTTATATTTGAATTTATTATTGTCACCTTGAAAAGTTGAAGGTTATATAAGAAATGGCCTGTTGCCATATTATCTTTGATTTGATTATCATGAAATTGATAATTTGATTCATTTATGGATATGTGATGAAAAGACAATATCACATTTTGATAGATCTATAAAATGTAAATATGCAGCTATTGAAATTAGTTGATAATTGCCCAGAAGGCCATGAGTCAATATATATTGATAAATTATTGATAGAAGTTTTATACTTGTTGAAGATTTTTTATGGCTTGAAGCCATGTTATTTGTAATGAATAAGTGCATATAAGAATTGTTGCAGATGTTGATAATTTTCCATAAGTAAAAGTTTGGCTAATAATAGCCTTGAAGACTAATAGTTTATATGAGTTTATAGAATTGATTATTTTATCATTTCAATAGAGATATTGTTCAATATTGGTCCCGAAGGCTAATAGCTAGTCCATTTTAAGGAATTATGAGTGCCAACTATGTAGCTATTGAAAATGATGAGAACATTCTTTGGTAGTCCTGAAGACTAATGTTAATATATGTATTGTTATATTGATATGAGGTGGAAATAAAATTTGCAATATGAATTAATTTTGAAATTTTTGACACCACATATCTCCAGTAGAGATGGTGATGATGATATGGTAAATGTAGTTTTTGTGGTTGTCATTGATGAACATGAAGTTCAAGGATCATATATTTGTATGTAAATATATATTTACAAGACCAATCATTTTTAATGAATGAATATTGGTAGAAAAGCCAAAAAGTTCAAAATACGCCAGAAGCGTAATATATATTATGTAGAGAATGATTTTCTCAAAAGGAAGAGAATAGAAATTTTTCACTATTATTGTGCTCTATAAGAGACAATAAATTTATAAGATCAACAATTTTTATTTTTCATGGAAGTTATAACCCCAGCAGTGGTTTCGNATGATTGGTGTTGTAAATATATAATATGTGGATGACCACATCCATGAGTCTTTTGGCCTTCTTGTAACATCTCTACAACCTCATCATGGCTCCATCAATTTAGTCCTTTGTAACTTCTTCATGAAAGCTCATTAGTGTGTTAAAGGTGCATTATGGTGCCCTTAATCATACTTTGTGACATGAGTTCTATAAATAGGAGGCTATTTGTACACAAATGAGATGAGAACAAGATATAACATATATGAATAAGAACATGATAAAATGATGAGTTCTTGAAGAACTACATTCATAGAATATGAGATAGTTCCTGAAGAACTAAACTCTCATTTAGTACTAATTTTGTGTCTCCATTATCTCTTCTATCTATCTTTTTACTTCTTATTTTATTTGGTTTACAACACGTTACAACACGTTATCAGCACGAGTCTCTACCGAATTAGAGCAAGGTAATTTTAATATTTCTTCTCATCATCAATTGAAGGTACGGAAACCTTATTCTTAGTTTTGAATTATTTATATTGAAGCATGTTCATAATCTATTTTATATTTGAATTTATTATTGTCACCTTGAAAAGTTGAAGGTTATATAAGAAATGGCCTAAAGCCATATTATTTTTGATTTGATTATCATGAAATTGATAATTTGATTCATTTATGGATATGTGATGAAAAGACAATATCACATTTTGATAGATCTATAAAATGTAAATATGCAGCTACTGAAATTAGCTGATAATTGCCCGGAAGGCCATGAGTCAATATATATTGATAAATTATTGATAGAAGTTTTATACTTGTTGAAGATTTTTTATGGCTTGAAGCCATGTTATTTGTAATGAATAAGTGCATATAAGAATTGTTGCACATGTTGATAATTTGCCATAAGTCAAAGTTTGGCTAATAATAGCCTTGAAGACTAATAGTTTATATGAGTTTATAGAATTGATTATTTTATCATTTCAATAGAGATATTGTTCAATATTGGTCCCGAAGGCTAATAGCTAGTCCATTTTAAGGAATTATGAGTGCCAACTATGTAGCTATTGAAAATGATGAGAACATTCTTTGGTAGTCCTGAAGACTAATGTTAATATATGTATTGTTATATTGATATGAGGTGGAAATAAAATTTGCAATATGAATTAATTTTGAAATTTTTGACACCACATATCTCCAGTAGAGATGGTGATGATGATATGGTAAATGTAGTTTTTGTGGTTGTCATTGATGAACATGAAGTTCAAGGATCATATATTTGTATGTAAATATATATTTACAAGACCAATCATTTTTAATGAATGAATATTGGTAGAAAAGCCAAAAAGTTCAAAATACGCCAGAAGCGTAATATATATTATGTAGAGAATGATTTTCTCAAAAGGAAGAGAATAGAAATTTTTCACTATTATTGTGCTCTATAAGAGACAATAAATTTATAAGATCAACAATTTTTATTTTTCATGGAAGTTATAACCCCAGCAGTGGTTTCGGTAGAAAGAACTATCATTGAATTTGAGAAGAATATGATAAATATTTGAAGAGATATTGAAAATTTGAGAATTGTTAAATGAGAGTGATTAAAATCACATTTTACAAATTGTCGACATTGGATAATTGGTCAAAAATTAAATATAGTGAGATAATTCCCCTAAGTGAATAATGAACTTTGAACCAATAGCAGAAGATGTTAAAATTTGGACTAGTAGTCCATACACCAGAAGATGTCAAAATTTGGACCAGTAGTCCTGACAATATTAGATGTTAAACTTTGGACTAGCAATCTAGATACCAGAAGTTGTCAAATATTTGACCAGAAGTCAAGACACTAGAAGTTGTCAAATTTTTAGATCAGTAGTCTTACCACCTGAAGATGTTAAAATCTTAAAGTATAATTGAGTTTTTATACAAAAGATAAATAAATTTGTTAAATGTAATGCACTAGCAGTGCAAGATTTCTCACATGAAATGTGAAATGAGGGGAAGATGAATTTATTTTCTACGGATCCTATCAGTCAGTTTTTGTATAAGTCTTTGGAAGACTTGGGTATATATCAGATTGAAAATTATGCGTTAACGTTATTAAAACATAATATAATCATGTGTAAGAAATTCTTGAAAAATTTGAAATGCCTGAAGCATACAATTTAGAGGATTTGAAATGCCTGAAGCATATAATCTAGATATGTAGTATTAGCATATATAATGTTCAATATATGCATCTTTAAATAAATTTTTAAATCATGAAAGAGTAATGAACTATTGTTGTATTTTTATTGGTAATTTTTTTTTTAAAAAGGGAGAAATAACTGATAATATTAATTTTGAGAATTTTGAAGAAAGTATTTTCTCGATGGGGTTACAATAATTTTATATTGATCAATGAATTTAAATTATGATTATTGCATGAACTTGAAACCAATTTGATTATATATAATTATTGATCATTTTATTAATATTTTGTTTATAAAAAAATTGTGATTGATAAGTTGCTAGAAGCAAATACAATATTGTAGAATTTATTATTTATTTCTAATTCTTTATCAATGAGAATATAGTGAAAGGTAAATGATTTAATATCTCGTTATATATTTGATGTCATATATATTATACTCAAAGAAGTGAATGATATATGTTTAATTTATATTATGTTTAAGAAGACTTTTATTGATTAGTCATGTGAAATATGGAAATACTTTTATATTCGGTGTAAATGATTTTATGTGCAATGGAGATCTATGGAGTATATCATGCATAAGTGTGATCAGTATATATAATTCAATATCTCGAAAGGCAATGAAGAATCAACTTTTGAGGGGAAGATGAAGCACAACACATTTTTGAAGATGAAGTGCAATTTTCAGGGGAAGTCATACTTACAAATAATGTACTCTTTTTCCTTCGCTAAGTTTTTGTCCCACTGGGTTTTATTTAGCAAGATTTTAACGAGGCATGTATTTGTAGTGGAAAAATTATGAATAATGTACTCTTTTTCCCTTCGTTAAGTTTTTATCCCATTGGGTTTTTCTTAACAAGGTTTTTAATGAGACATATATTCATAATGTGTAGTCATCCAAGGGGAAGTGTTATAAACATCAATGTATGAACATGTGGTGTGTGGATGACTACATCCATGACAAGGCATTAAGAAAGATGACCTTTGTGTTTCTCACATCATTTGTAACATATTATTTATGTCTTCAATTATATGGTGTCACTATCCATTAGTGGAGCAAACAAAACCGCCTTCTTTATGGTCCTTTAGTAGGCTATAGGTTACATGCCCACTAGAGTCTTATATAAGAAGGTCTACTTGTATAAAAATGGAAATGGTTGAGAGATTAAGATAAGAATTAATATGATTAAAGGGATGAGTTATGAGTTCTTGAAGAACTGCATCAAGAAAGTGTGGGATAGTTCTTGAAGAACTAAATTCTTTCCACTATAATTTTGTGTATTATTTATCTCTTGCATTTCTCTCTATATCTCTTACTTTATAATATATTATTTTTACAACATGACTAACTTTATATATGTATATATTCCTCATACACGTGACGCCTAAGCTGTCACCCAAATTTTCAGTACAGAAGGAACAAAACATACAAGATACAACATCACGATGCCAGGTAACAAAAAAGTACATATAATATAGACTCCATAATCAATTTTAATTTTCCTTTAACTAATTTGTTTATTCATTTTCAACTTTCAAAATTCCTGAAGATATCCTTTTAATTAATCTTTCTGCCTCTTTGCTTTTCTTTAACAGTGAGTGAGGAAGATGTTGATCTTTCTTTGTCTTCCTTTCTCTTTCAGCTTTTTCTTCTTCATCCATGAAAAGCACCCACCTTGGCTGCAAATTTCCTCTTCTTTCATTCCCAACCCATCCATATTTTCTTGGGTATTTTCTCTCTCTTTCTCTTTCTCTTTCTGTTCAACCTGCACATCCAGAATTTGTACTCTCACATCAATGTCTCATACTCATATTTAGTAACTGGTATCCTATGATCATGTGATTCTGATAAAGACAAAGTCCATGCTCATTAACAACAAAAGATTTTGAGTACTTGAAAGACTAAGCTCTCTGTGATAAAATATGATTTTTATTCTAACTTTAATGGAAGATTCATTCAAGGTACTCTACAAGGATATATTCCTAAGCAAACTAATAATTTTGTGTTTGAAAGATTACTGACTTGATAACTCAATCCTTACAAAATTAAAATACACATTTTAGTCTCTAAAAGATTTAATGGTATATTCTTTAGTCTTTGAAATATTAAAACAATATATTATTTAGTCTAGAAAATGACTAATAGGTATACAGTTTTCATCTTTTAGGAATTAAACTGTGTATTTCATCTCGTAGAGACTAAGTTATCAGCTCGATAATCTTTTAGGGATCTTACTCGTATATAAATAATTAAACTGAGTTGCTGCAACATATTTTATGTGAGACAGTGAGAGTACAAGTAAGTTCTGTTTTTCTTTAACCAAAACGTGAATGCATGTGAAACATCATTTGTCTGTTTTGGACATTAATATCTATCTATATCAGTAGTTTAGCACGGAAAAAAGGTTAAATTAGATCAAAATCATAGGCTAAAATAGTAAAACAGAAAGAGAATGTACAGCATATGAAATTAATAAGGAAAGCATCTTATTCTCATAGCCTTATAATGCAGGAACATTAATAGAAGTATTCTTCTTTATAATCATAAGGGCATAAGGTATCTTTTGTCTATCTATGTTACAATTTATGTGAAGACTTATTTGAATTAAGAGTACCTATAAGAGGAATAAAAAATAGTTTTCAATAAAGTTTGAACACAAGCTTTGTTCAATGAAAAATATAATGTTACATTATGTAATTTAGCCTCCATTACTATAAGTTAAGTCAAGCCCTCTGTTTGTTGGGAATGATGGGATTTGTTTTATCAAAGATAACTAAAAAATAAATAAGTAAATAAAAACTAACTTGTTACAAGGAAAACCAAAATTCCTAAGAAAATTTTTAATTTCTATATTTTTCCTAAAATTTTAGTTTAGTTGATATTATTTATTTTCTTAAAAAAATCAATTCTTATACTTAGTAAATGTTCAGATTCGTGTCCTTAATACTTATATATATATATATATATATTTGTGAAATAACAAGATATAATAATAAAAAATATATATCTGAATGCATGATAATAAAAGAAAATATGATAAGTTTTGTGATAAATGTAACTATATATAACAAATAAAAGTAAATATATATACATACACACAAATATTAGCGGTTTGGTTTGGTTAATTATATGTTTACACGATTAAGCAAAACAAATCAATCAAATTTGGTTAAATCAATTTGATTTAATTTTGGGGTTAGTCTAAGATGTAAAGTTTGATTCTTGACATGAGATTTGCTGATGTGGCATAATTATAACCATTGATGTAATTTAATGCTGAAAAATAATAAAATAATAATAATTTTTTTAACCAATCAAAACTGTGTATGGAGTCATACTACTAGTTACATACAACTAACTTTTTCACGTGTCATTTTATTATTGGCTCATGACTTATTTCATCCCATATCAAGAATCAAATTTACATTATATATAGTCTAACCCTTTTGGATACCTTTTATTTTAATAATTAGTTATTATAAATATAATTATTAAAACTAAGGCCTAATATTTATAACGTATGTATGGGAATTCATTTTAAAAAAGTATAAGGAACAAATCAAAACTTAGATAATTTATAGGTGTTAAAAAATGAATTTTTCTTGAAAATACTTATAGGGAAATATAATAGTTTTAATTTCAGAAATACACAAAGGAATATCGTACCAAATGCACCCAAAGTTCAAAGCTAGCTAGGCTAGAAAAGAACAACATTGCTAGATACTTACTATATGTATATATATATATATATACTAATACATCTCGACTCACTATATACTACATGGACATATGTAAAGCATTTAGAATTTGAGCTAATCTCAAGAGATGAATTGGAAACTTATGGATTTACGAATTGGATATGAAGTTGTCTTGCAATAGCTCAAAAATAAAAATAAGAAACATTTTAAATTAAAGAGATTGTGTGACAGTTAATTAAGTATAATGAATAAACATATAAATTGATCATTGAAAGATAAATAAACTAATAATTCAACTTTTTGAAAGTAATTATATTAATATATTTTAATTCTTCTATTTCTACACATTAGTCCATAAAAAAATAAGTTTGAATGATTAAAATGTACCGTACTTATAATTTTCAAAGATTCAATAAAAGTGTCTGATTTAAACTTTTAAAGTTGAACCAAATTATATATTTGTAAAATTGTTATGAGTAAACTAATAATTTGGTTTTGAAATATTATTTAGTTGATAATTTTGTTTTCGAAATATTAAAATACATAGTTTAGTCTTTAAAAAATTTAAACGATATACTCTTTAATCCTTCAAAAAATAAAATGATATACTATATTATTCATAAAAAATTAATAAGTATATTATTTTAATCTTTTAAGATCAAACAATTTATTTCAATATTTGATAATTTTTAGATCCAAATTATTAATATATTCAATTGTTATTGTTTTTTATTTTTTTTTCTTTAATTTTTTTTTTTTGAGAAATTCAATTGTGTTGTTAAATGAGAAGTTGGGGAAAAGAACGAAGAGAAAGGACAAAAAACGAAAAGGGGCAGTTTCACCACAAACATAGGAGGGACCAATCTATTATGCAAGTGTGAGTGTCCCACTTTTACAAGGTACAATCTAACTATGGGTCCGTTTGGTATGGTTTTTGGGATGTAAAGGAAAGGGTTTTACAAGGGAAAAATTGTGAGGGAAAGGAAAAGTAGTTGAGGGAATGTAAAGTAGGTAAAGATTGAAAGTGTTTGGTATAAAAAGGTATGGGAGGGAAAGTAAAATAGATATAGAAAAAAATGACAAAAATGCCCTTCCCACAACCACGACTGGACAGCCGCCGCCGCCACCCACCACCGCCGTCCACGGTGGCCGGCGCCGCCGTCCACCGCCGTCCACGGTGGCCGGCGCCGCCGTCCACGGCCGTCCACGGTGGCCGGCGCCGCCGTCCACGGCCGTCCACNACTTCAAGAGATTGAGGTCTTGAGGGAGTGCTTGTCTTTTTTTTAATATATATATATATATAATTAAGTTATTTTAAGGATGATATATTTAATAATGAAGACATATTTTACGTGAATTGTAAGAAAAATGGACCATAAAAGGTAATCTTATAGCAATTGAAGTGAAGCTATGACATTGTCCCTAAAATTATAGCAAAAGTATTGTTGGTATTGCTAAAGTACAGTCATTTTCAGTTATAACTTATATCTCAAGGTTTTTTTTTTGGGTTAACTATACTCTTAAAATATGGTCAATATTAATTGTATTTCCAAATTTGTTTTGGATCAATTGTACCCCTAATATTTTACATTTGAGTCAATTATACCCCTAAATTTGGGGTACAATTGACACAAAAAAAAAAAGATTAGAGGTACAATTGACAAAAAAAAAAGATTGAGGTATAATTGACCAAAAAAAACTTTTGAGGTACAATTGAAACTAATCTCATACTTTGGGGGTACAATTAACTAAAAAGAATTTTGAGAGCATAACTAAAAATGACCCTATACTTTAGTACCAAAAATACTTTTGCCAAAATATTAAAGTTGATCTATCATTTATCCATTTCCCTATGTTTGGGCTGATTACCATTTCTCCCTAAAGTTTAATTGGATTATATTTTATATCTTTTTGTTCTATAAATTGAATTAATAACTTTTCAATAGAGTTTTTTGCTAGTGAAACTAATTTATAAATTAGAGGTTTTGAAGACAACATGTTGAGGTTCTAAATTAGAACACACACACATAAAAAAAAAATGAGTAAGCTAACAATTTGGTCCCAAAAAATTATTTAATTAATAATTCAATACTTGAAAGATTAAAATATACAATTTAATCCCTGAAAAAATCAAACAGTATTTTCACTAATACCTAAAAGAATAAAACAATATACTCTTTAGTCCATAAAAATGATTAATAAGTATATTGTTTGGTTCTTTTAGGGACTAAATTGTACATTTCAATCTTTTAAAAATTAAGTTATCAACTCGATAATCTTTCAAAAATCAAGTTATTAATTTACTACTATAGAAAACATCCCACCAAATCATTTGAGAAGATAAAAGTTAAATAAATTAAATATACCTGTTGGTCAAATTTGGAATTTTCATTTGAACTTGGTGATGAGTCTTCAATTTGGTCCAGAGATTTGTCTTTGATAGATGGAGTTGAAGCAGGACTTGGACTCCTTGAACTCATTGCAGGAGGTGATGTACTTTGAATTCCCACATCTCTTGTCATTCCTAAATCCTTCTTCTTTTCTGTCAAAAAATCATTACTAAATTAATTAATAATTAAAATTATAAGGCAAAAACATCATTTTGGTTCCCAAACTTAACACCAACTGTTAATGTCATCTTCATTCATTTTTTGCGGTCAATTTTGTTCATAATGTTTCATATTTTAGTCAATTTTATCCTTACACTAACTTTTTTCAATAAATTTACGAAAACAATTTGTCATATCTTTCAATCTGAGTTATGATTTCTTGTACTATCAACTTTGCATTACGTGTTTTCAGCCACGTAAAATCTGTCGTAAATATTTAGCTAAAATAAGAACAAAGAATAAAATTGACTAAAATGTGAAACATTGAAGACAAAATTGATCATAAAAAAAAATGGGGACGAAATTGACAGTTGGTATAAAGTTTGTTGACCAAAATGATGATGCTTTTGCCAAATTATTAATATAATTGAATAATTAAGTGTTTACATATATATATATAGAGAGAGAGAGAGAGAGAGGGGGGGAGAGAGAAAGATTACCAACCTGGAATAATAGTAGTTGGAAAATGAAGATGATCAGATTCACGATGATGTTGATGTGTGGAATAATTAGTAGATGATGATGATGTGGTGGTGTTTGTTGAAGAATAAAGTAAATAATTAGGATCATAATCATCAGAAATATTATTGGTAATATTAACTTTATTTGTTAATATGGATTTTCGAAATGATCTTGCACTAATAAGAGCTTTTGAAGATAGACACTCAATTGGTACTTCCCCAGAAAGTGGATTGCATATATACTTTTCTGCTTCATTCCACTTTGAATTCAAAGCCAACCCATCTGGAGATAATAAGCACTCCCAATTCGTATACTTATTATTATAGCATGACCTTCCTTGCAATGCTGCATTAAATAATTAATTAATCAGACATACACATTCATATTAAATGTCTTGGTCACTCAAACATTGGTATGTTGAAAATTCGGTTTTTGAAATATTGAATACATAATTTAATCTCCGAAAGATTCAAACAATATACTTAATTATATGATTAATCTTTTTATGGATTAAATAATATATCATTTAATCTTTTAAGGACTGAATTATTAGTTTACTCTAATTTAATAATACAATAAATATAGTATTATAGAGAGAGAGAGAAAATAAACTTAGGTTTTTTCTTAAAATTATTCTAAAACTATGATTTAGTCTCTATACAGATATCGAAAATGCATTGTTTTGGATCCATGTTTTTTTTAAATGAACGTCAACTATTTAGTCCTTAAAATATTATTTGTGAAGACTAAATAATTAATGTTTGTAAAGCAAAAAATCAGGGAATATAGAAAGTGTATTTCCAATATTTAAGGACTAAATTGTGTAATTTTAGGATAAATCTGATTAAGGACTAGAAGTAATATTTCTCATATATATACCTTTAAGAGCAGAGTTGAAAGAATAGGTGGAAGGGTCTATTCCATGATCTGCAACAAAAGAAAGAGAGAAATGAAAAATCATGAACCCCATTAATATATATATATATATATCCTTCAAAAAAAAGAAAAAGAAAGGCTAAAATACAAATAATATATATATATATATATATATGTACCTTTGAAAGGGTATGCAGGTGAAGAAGTAGCACTAGAGAAAGCAATGTTTGAATATGATGTGAAAGAATTTGATTCATCATTATTATTATTAGTGGTAGTTCTAATATATGAAGCAGAGTGTCTTCTTGATTTGCTCTTCTTTTTCTCCAATACACTGATTTCTTCTGATGATGACTTCACTGCCCATTCTTTCAAGCTCAATTGATCTGAACAACCATTGTTTCTCTTTGAGCTATGATAAGGACTACAAGCTTCCATGGATGCCATGAATGAGAGGTTAAGTTTTTTTAAAAAAAAAAATAAAATTAAAGAAGAAAGTCCCTTTCTATTTTTTTTTTCCTTTTTTGGGGGATCTATGTGATGATAAATGGATGATATATATATATATACAAAAGTGAGTGCAGGCAAAGAAGGAAAGATTAATGACACAAAAAGAGGCTTCCAACTTGAAAAAGCTGAGAGAGAGAGAGAGAGAGGAAGGAAGCTAAGGGTGGAATATATTTCAATACAAAAGAGTAGGTAATAAATAATGATAGGCCAGGATTATATATATTCCTTTTTGTGTTTCAGTGTTTGTCTACTTCTAAATTTTCCTCTTCTCCAAACTTTTAGACCCAAATTAATGGCATCCCCCATTGTCTTAATATATCCGGATTTTTTTTCTAAAGAAAGAAGGCCTTCAAATCTGGTCCCATATATTTTGCTTACTTCCCAGTTTGGTCTTGTATTTTTCTTTTTGTTGCACGTATGGTCTCATTGTTTTTGTCAAGTTTCAATTTGGTCTCATATCATTTTTTTTGGCAAATCTAATTTAGTCTCATATCTTTAGATCAAGTGTATAATTGATCTCATGCCAATAAAAATAGAAAATCAATTTAATAGTTATTATCGTGTACAATTAACTATTTATTATTTACGGATGATGATTGAGTCTAATAGAATGGACTGTACAAAGTGATGGACTTAAGTTTAAATTTTTATTAGAAGTATATGATAGTACTCCGAATAAAATTATTTTTAAGAATAATTTATTGTACTATCATATCATATCATATCATATAATATAATACAAAATGAACTTAAGTTTAAATTTTTATAAAGTCTCAAAATTAAAAGTATTATTTACAATTTTCTCTCATTTTATAATCTTATTATTTGGTTTGGAAATGCTAAATTGATCTTTACATAATATATATATATATATATATATATATATATTTGAAAAGGTGGTAGGTATCGAAGAAAGAAAAAACCAACTTTTACTAATCTTTTCCTCATATTTCTTCCATTAATTAGAATGATGCAATTCATCGGCATATACTTGGACTGTTCTAAAATTATGGCATTTTGGAACTATTTGAATATCATTTATTCTCAAAATAAATTTTCTAAGGCTAAGGCTTCGGCTACTTTTGTAATATTTGCACAATTTTTGTTTGTCTCTTCAATTAAGATATATATGATAGATTTTGATTGATAGAAGAAATAAAATCTAACATGATAATTTAAAATAATGACTTATAGTTTGCTGACTCGGTAAAGAAAAGGACTAAACAGATTTGTAAGTTGTTGTCTAGACCAACTTAAACATTGTATTATTGCCTTATGAACGCATCATTATTCTAACATATATATATATATAAGAAAAATAAAAGTATTTATAAAATATAAGCTACAATATAATTAGATTTTAGGTCCATGGTGTTGAGAATATTATAAATTATAATATTAGAGTGTGTAAAATAAAAAGTCTCACATTGTCTAGTTTATGGATGAGTCAATTGTATATAAATTAAGATGTGAAAAGAGGGGGTAACCAAGTAAAGATGAAGGGAGGTCTAGTGCACACAAGCATGAGCCACCGATGGGCGATCGTAGTTAAAAACTGACGATCCCCCCCCCCCCCTCCCCTTGCACGCGTAGACGAGGGCACCGAGTTTTTTTTTTTATAAAATCAGTTTTATTTTCAGAATATTATTTTCTAATATTTATAGCTTACCTGAAACTCCCCTCTTTTGATACTTTTAAATCTTGAGTTGTTTCATATCAAAAAATAATGACATTCAAATTGTGTTTATGATATTTAAAATGTGTTTATGAGTTGTTTAAACAACTCATAACTCTGCCCAATGTCTCTCTTTCAGCTGGCTTAATATATTCGAATTTGTTTTAGGCTCAGGGAGTAATTTGCGTCAACTTACTGATATATTATCTTCTGCTGATTTTGTTTAATCTTGGGCAATGTCGCTTCCTAATTTACTAAAGGGTTGCGGAATAAACTCTTAAAGACAATGTCCTTGTGACGCGACTCAAACTATATTCTATCCTACTATTTTCGTGGATATCCCCAACACATGGCATCAAATATCTCTAAATTTCATCTAAGTCCTTTAACCTCTTCTACAGGGACTAGAATGAAATTTTAGAGAAGTTTCTTGAGACAATTTTTTAATTTAAGCTCTAGACTAACCTCCCAAGGCCGCTTCATCGTCTTCCTCCACCCATACCTCGAGCCCATCTCCATTAAATTACAATTTAGTCTGGAAAACTCCAAGTCTCTTTCACTTTAGTCCTTGACTGTCAAAATAAAAGTGAAAGAGCATTCCTGAAGATTCTCAAACCATACATCTTGGTCCCTAATCCATGAATGCTTCAAGAAATGGAATAGAAATGCAAAAACCACAAATTAAAGCAAATGACAGAGAGATCAAAACTGACAACGCAGAAAATTTAAAACCTACTGGAAAATGCCTCAAACTCGTTGGGAAACGTACGTAAATCGCTGAGAAACTCAACAACTCACCCAAAAACCCCAATCCTCATTGAAATCTCACTCAAATCGTCCTCAAATGCTTCAAGAAAGAATTTTCGAAAAATCCTCTATGTTTTCTTCTAACACCTCCCTCTCTCGATTTCACTCCTAAGCGAAATTGAACCCAATGAAATCCAGCAAAATCCCCCTACCTAAATCGGTCCCAACATTCGAAATTTATAGGTGAAGAGCTTGGTGAAATTTTTGGAAGTGGGACAAAGGCGTGGGCTGTCATCTTGGGGCATGTTTCCTCTTCGAGCTTAATGCGGCATCGGTAGAGGAAGCAAAGAAGATAGGCTCGAGGTATGGGTGGATGGAGATGATGAAGCGACCTTGGGAGTTTTGGTCCATAGCTTAAATTCAAAAATTGTCCCAAGAAACTTCTCTAAAATTTCATTTTAGTCCCTGCATAAGAGGTTAAAGGACTTAGATGAAATAAAAGAAAGTATGGCCTTCAAATAGTGCGTGACACGTCAGGTTTAATGACACAAAATGCACGGATTTACTCATAGGACTAACGGTGGGAACTTTTCAAAACATATGGGACCAAAACTGAGACAAAAAAGATATCGCACTGATTTGAGACTTGAAATAAAGTTACAGGACTAAATTCACACTTTTGGCCAAAAATATATCATTTCAACTTTCAAATAATCTATTAACCAATTTAATGGATTGGATACAAAGTCAAACTAATTATAATGTTATAAATATATAAATAAAATGTATTATAATTGTTTTAAATATAAATAATCTAATAAAACTTACAAAACAAGCAGTGAAGCGACAATGTAATTAATATAATCATAAATTATATCATTCATGTATGTCATAAATTGACAGCCATTCATATATGTTTGAGCATTTTATATTCTATAAGAATGTAATTAATGTATGATTTGATTGATTTCATGATAGAATTTTTTTTTTCTTTAGTAATTTAAATTACGTATATGTCTTCATCTTATTTTATAATAAATAAATTCTCATTTAATATGCAGTATTTATAGTTTAAAATTTAATATAACTATTTAACGACATTTGATTTCTTAATAATATTATTCTTTTGAATGTATCATAGCAAAACATTCGTGCAATGTACGAGTCTCATACTAGATAATTGTTTATTCTAAACAACTTTTCTTTTGTCTAAGAATGGTAAATGCTATTAATATAACTGTTGTAATATTTTATATTAGTATATTTCACTTTTGTTACTTTTTTACTTATTAAATTCAACTAATTATTGAAAGGTAAAATGAATTCTAGAAATGTGTAATGATTGCAGCTTGTATATTTCAGAAAAGAGTACAAAATATATACTGATATGAGCGAGCCTCCAAGACCTTCTATTCCCTTCTATTCTAACAGAAAATATTCTTAATTTGACAGCTCATCAATAGGCAAAGAATGGTATCTATCTATAGTATATTTTATGGCATATACATGACCTACATGACTCATACACATGCATACTCTGGACACATCATCAACAGCCCCCCGCAAACTTAGCGGTCAGGAGTGAACGTTAAGTTTGGAGCGAAGAAGAAGAAATTGAGTCTTTGAAAGAGGCTTGGTAAGCACATCCGCAATCTAATCTTTGGCAGCTATGTGAGAAACAGAGATGAGTCCTTGTTGAACCTTCTCCCTAACAAAATACAGATCAAGTTCCAAGTGTTTTGTCCTAGAATGCATGACTGGATTAGTAGAGAGTAGAACAGCACTTCTGTTGTCACAAAACACCATAGGAGGTTCTTTGGGAATTGCAAAACGTAGCTCAAAAAGAAGAGAACGCAACCAAGAAAGTTCTGCAACAACCAAGGCCAATGATCTATACTCTGCTTCAGTGGACGAACGTGAAACAACTTGTTCTTTCTTAAACACCCAACTGACCAAATTTGGACCAAGAAAGACACAAAACCCCGAAGTAGACCTCTGATCAACATGATCATTGGCCCAATCTACATCACACAATGCAGAGAGACGAGTATTTGAAGACTTAGAGAAAACAAGACCCATATGTTTTGTACCACTAAGGTAGCGCAGTGTTGCAGCCGGGGTTGGTGCATGAACTGACTGACCTTGTTCACATTAAAGGCAAGATAGTAATGCATACATATTGTAAGGCACCCACAGTAGCTCGATAAAGGTGAGGATCATCAAAGATGTCAGTGCCATCAAGAGTTAACTTGGTACCTACAACCATTGGTGTGGATTGAGGTTTTGATGCATGCATATTAGTTTTCTTCAATAAATCATCAACATATTTAGTTTGTATAAGCAGTAAGCCACCAGTGGAAGTTCGACTGACATGGATCCCCAAGAAAAAATATAAGTCACCAAGGTCCTTTAGAGCAAAATGACTGTGAAGAACAACAATGAGGGAAATAATATGAGATAAACTACTCCTAGTGACAATAATATCATCAACATAAACCAAGACAAAGTTAATACATGTATAATTTTGAAGAGTGAAGAGGGAATTGTCACTTATAGTACAAGTGAAGCCAAGATGAATCAAGGTGGAAGCAAGCTTCTAAAACCAGGCCCGAGTAGCCTGTTTGAGACCATAAATGGACTTCCTTAACCTACAAATTGTGTTAGATGATCCTTGATGAAAACCTGGAGGCTGAGACATGTATACCTCTTCTTGAAGATGCCCATTCAAAAAGGCATTATTCACATCAAGCTGTTTAATAGGCCAACCAAGAGAGACAGCTATGGAGAGAACAACACGGACTGTGGTTGGCTTGACAACGGGACTAAAAGTTTCATTGAAGTCAAAACCAGCTTTTTGATGAAACCCTTTAGTAACAAGACGAGCCTTGAACCTATTTATAGTGCCATCGGGATTCTCCTTCACTCTAAAGACCCACTTGCAGCCTATAGGACATTTGCCTTGTGGTAAATGCACCAAATCCCACGTGTGTGTTTTGAGTAAGGCAGTAAATTCAGCTTCAATAGCAGCCCGCCAATCAGGATGAGCCAAGGCATCTTTGACAGAAGATGGTTCAAGGACAGCAGCAAAAGCTTTGGGTTTGAAGATGCCATCCTTTGAGCGTGTAGTCATAGTGTGATTGTTAGTGGGAGCAGCCTTAAACTTGGTAGGGGCATTGGTTAGATGAGGATAAGAAGGATATTTAGAAGTGAAAGGAAGCATATATCGAGTGGATGTAGATAAGGATGAAGCAGAATTGGTGTTGGTATGAAGAGATGAAGATGTAGGTAAGGAAGTACAGAGCATATATCTAGTGGAGCTGTCAGTAGAAACAGGATCAACAGAGGAAATGTGAGGTGAGGAAGTGGGATCTGTGGATGGTAACCTTGGGAATGAAGAAACAATAGTAGGAGCTCCTGCAGATAAATGATTAGTAACAGATAAACATAAATCATTAGTAGTGCATGGTGCAATAGGTAAGGATGAAACAACAGGTATAGAAGGAGTAAATGAGGGAGAAGTGGTAGAGGAGACAGTGACAGAAGATGAAATAGTGGAAAAAGGAAAATAATGTTCATCAAAAAGAACATCACGTGACACATAAATGCGTCCATTGGAACCTAAACACTTATATCCACAATGATGAGAACCGCAGCCCAGAAAAGTGCATGGAAGGGATTGAAATTCAAGCTTAGTGTTGTTATATGGACGAAGATTAGGATAGCAGCAACAACCAAAGGTTTTGAGCAGAGAATAATCAGGTTCACAGTTGTATAATAAGTTGCAATAGGTGGGGAGTCTATTTATTAAATAAGTTGCCCCAAGCGGTTCCAAAAAATAAGGGGATTTAAAAGAAAGAACACGAGTGGGGAGTCTATTTATTAAATAAGTTGCAGTGAGAAAAGCTTCATCCCAAAACTTGAAGGGAAGAGAGGCTTTTGACAGTAAAGAGAGTCCCATATCAACAATATGACGATTTTTGCGCTCAGCAATACCATTTTGTTCTGGGGTATAGGGACATGAGACACGATGAACAATGCCACATTGTGAAAGAAAAGGATTAAGAGCAGTAAATTCACCCCCTCCATCAGTATGGAGAGCTTTGATTTTGAAATTAAATTGGTTTTCTACCATGGATTTGAATTGAGTAAATACCCTGGACACATCATATTTATTTTAATTAAATACAACCAAGTGTATCGTGTGTAAGCTTCTATGAAGTGCACATAATATTTGAAACCATGAGAGGAAATGATGGGAGTAGGGCCGCAGACATCCGAATGAATAATTTGAAGAGGAGCAGTGCAGGGAGTAAAAGAAGAATGAAATGGTAGTTTATGCGTTTTGACCATACAACATGCAGAACATAAAGTATTCTTGTCATTAATATAAGAAGGTAAGTTACACTGCTTAAGAACATTGGTTACAATAGGTCGGGAAGGATGCCCCAAGCGGCAATGCCATAGATCAAATAAAGCAGTATAACATTGTTTGGAACTTAAATGAGAAACTAAGGCAGACTGGGAAGAAATTGGAGTGTGAGTAGAAGAGTGAAGTTAAAGATTAGGAAACACATATAAGCCATCTTTAACAATCCCTCCAGCAAAGGTTTCGGGGTAACCTGACATTTTACAAAGCACTTGTTAGGATGGAATTCGAAAAACACATGATTATCATTGGAAAATTTGGACACACTAAGTAAATTTTTACTAGCAGTAGGGACATGTAATGATTAATGAAGGTGAAGAGAATGAGAAGAAAGAGAAGATGGAAGTGTTGGGAATTCGAGGGCGCCTAAGGCAGCGGAAGCATGTAAAAATAAAAATTTAAAGAAACAATAAACGCCCAGGTCCAAGAATTCCCGAACGGATCCGCTAGCTGAATTTAAAACTTTTGGTTAAGTGGTATACCTCAGAGTTTCAATCGCTTTAGTTGAACGGGGCGTTCCCAAGAAGTCCACTTGACGCGTCCTTCCTCCGCCGGTAATCCACACGAACAGTTTGGAGATGCCTAGGTGCTAGCCTCCTTCACTTCTCAAGTGAATCCGGAACCTTTATCTACGGGTGTTCTTTTGAATTCAAGAACTCTTCTTGAATGTCCAAGAACTTGATGGCGCCTTGATCAAGAACTCTTCTTGATCCCACACAACCTTCCACAATATTAACCCTTAATATTGCGCCACTTTCTCTCTCTAGGAAAGCTAGGCTGCAATTTTCTTTCTCTCTCCTCACCAAGGCAAAATCGAATTTTGACTTTTAAGAGGAACTGGGCCAAGTCGAATTTCCTATGTGCATGAAGCTCTCACCCTTTTGTGATTTCACTCTCAAGAATCCAATTCTCAAGTTTGTGAATTCTCTCTCTAAAGCTTGAGTAAAATCGAAATTTTCTCACTCTAGAATAGGCATATATCAAAGAATCAAATTCTTATGATCTCCCTTATGAAAGTCGACTTTCATGGCTTGTATATATAGGGTTTGGGAACTTTGATAATTATAATTTTGGTTAGACCTAAAATTATATATAATTATCAAATTATATTATTATGATATCCTAATATCATAATTTTAGGACTTGATTTCCAATTTAAAATATTACCTTAATATTAAAATAGGAATCAAAATGCAATCTTGGGGAATCAATTTGGAAGATCAAATCTTCCCAAATCTCTCTCTCCCTCCATGCGCCTATCTCCCCAATTTTTGTGGGAATTTAATAAATTAAAATATAACTAACTAACTCTTAGATAGTTATAACTAATTTGTTATATCCCAACAATATTGAATTAAAGAATTCCCAGAATATCTTTAAGTCAATCTCACCAAGTCTCAAACTCTAGATAATTGAATTAAAATATTACATTAATATTTAAATCCAATTGGACCTAGGATTTTCGACTTGCCCTATAAGTCATGAATTAAAATATTACTTTAATATATTTAATTCATCCATTTGAAATCTAGATCAAATCTCATTTGAATTTCAAATTTCAAGCCATGACTTTAATTAATAAAACATTTTTATTAATTAAATTCCCTTTATATATGAGGCGCCAACCTCATCCTATTTAGTCCTAATATTAGTGAATTTAATAAATTAATAATTTCCTAACTCTTAGGAACATTATCTAATTTATAATTCCCCTAATATTATAAATAGGAATATAATTGTAAATAGCCTAATCCAATTATCTATTTAACAATTATCATATATATATATATATATATATTTAAATTTGTCTCACAAATCTAAATATAATATATCTGTAGATAATTAATTCAAGACAAGACTTTATGTCCCACAATAAGTTATGTCTCAAACGGTGTCACAAATGTGACCCACGAATTAGGGTTAACTCGTGTTCCAGCTTGGCATCTGGTTCCTGCTCGTGTGTGACCCAGCAGGCCCCACGTGAAGTTGGCAGTAAATCATCTCATGACTTACAAGTCGAGAGCGGACTCTAGCAAGCCATCACGACTACCCAAAACACGTGAGTTATCGTTTTAACCCCTAAACGACTTAACCTTAGTACTATCATGTTCAGATCCCTTTTTGTCCTACGATATTTCGGTAAGGATCAGGCATGGGAATGTCATCCAAAATCCAAACCTCAACTTTCTCGATCTCCTGAGTAAGTCCCAATATCCAGTGTGGCCACACATTCCCTTGGACAGACTCGTCGAGGGGCCCAGTTAAATATCTCCCATCTCTATGAGGGACAAAATTCCATCTTGGTCAACCACATTCCTCAGCACGACAATCAACCAAACCCGTACTCAGCCCTTATGGCTACCCTGTTACGGATAACGTTAGACTAAGCCAAAGCTTGACAACTGTAATGCCGGAATAGTCAAGACCTCAGGTCTAAGGGCATCATGACAGATTGTACAGGAGAGACTAGCTAATGACTGAACCCATGCAGAACTCTCCGGGTCGGTCCAGCAACTTGTAACTCTTACATAATTGCACCATGACTCTCGTCCCAGCATCTAGTGCGTGCATCTCATGCACCGAGGTCATGCTGGTCTTAGTTCAATTCAAGCTCCCACTCGAATGAGCGACCAGGGACTGTTTAGATTAATTATCTCATAATTAATCATGGACTGTTATCATAGTAAACATGCTAATAATATGATAACCATTAATTTATCTCCATAAATTAATTGATATGTTCCCAACATATCTAAAGGATGATTGACCCTAGGGCACAATCTCCATCAGGAAGTTGCACCTTAACACTACCTATATGATTTATTGAAATACCTGTACCATCAGCAATCTGAATTTGCTCACTCCCATTGTAAGAAGGTGCAGTCAAATGATGAAAATTTGAAGTGATATGGTTACTAGCTCCACTATCTGGATACCACGCATCAAAACCAGTAGAAGATGCAGCTCCAACAAACATAGCATGTGGAGTAGATGGAAGACGTGGAGTAAATGGCCTCTGATGAGGCTGCAAAATAGCTTGAGAGTAAGGACTAACAAACTGAGGATTAAAGCGGTGAAAACACTACCATGCCATATGGCCTACTTTGCCACACACTTGACATTGTGGCCTATTTGATTGAGAATAGTGACCTCCTCAGCCTCTAGCGCCCCTAAAACCACCTCTAAAGTTGTTGGAACGAACATTAGAGTTAGTGTTAGAGGAAGCACGAGGCTGACCAGCAACAATAGACGTATTGGGTTTGGGAGAAGAAAAATTGGAGGTGGAGGACTGAGCAAGATTAGCATTAGCAGCAACAGTGGGAGCCTCTTTCTTATATTTCTCAATACGCTCTTCTTGAGCATAGAGTAAACTTTCAATCTCTGTCACAGTATAGGGGTCAATTCTTGAGGTAATGGATACTATGAACCCATTATACTCTTCAGGGAGGCCTTTGAGAATGGCCTCAATATGGTCAGTAGAAGTCATGGGAGCACCTAGTGAAAGCAAGGAATCAACAAGTTTCTTAACTGTAAGAAGATATTTAGTGGCAGAAAATGAACCCTTCTTAAGAGTTCTAAGCTGAGTTTTAAATTGATTAATCTTAGCTTTGGTTTGGGAAGCAAAAACCAACTCAAGTTTGTCCCAAACTTGATAGGCATATTCACAACCAACCATGCGAATGAGCATACCATCACTCATTGAAGCTAGAAGCCAGGATAACAACAACTGATCCTGTTGTTCCCAAGCCAAAAATTCCTCACTGATACGGCCTTGTAGCGCATCATCAGTGGAACCAATTTTTTTTGGAATAGCATGTGCTCCAAGCAAGAAACGCTGAAGCTTGTAGCCCTTGATAGTAGCAAGAGCCTGCTGTTTCCAGAGGAGGAAATTGTCATCTCCCAGTTTAATAGAAACAGGATGGGGATCAAATTTGGTTATAGAGGTTTGAAGAGTGGCTGGAGTAGGAATAGTAGCTACAGCAGAGGTAGCAGAAGAAGCTTCAGTCGCCATTAGGGATGGCTCTGATACCATGAAAGGTAAAATGAATTCTAGAAATGTGTAATGATTGCAACTTGTATATTTCAGAAAAGAGTACAAAATATATACTGATATGAGCGAGCCTCCAGGACCTTCTATTCCCTTCTATTCTAACAGAAAATATTCCTAATTGGACAACTCATCAATAGGCAAAGAATTGTATCTATCTACGGTATATTCTATGGCATATACATGACCTACATGACTCATACACATGCATACTCTGGACACATCATCAACAATTATATAGAACAAATAAAAAAAAACTGCACGAGTATCATTCTAGTTACTAACAACAACAAAGTTTATTATTATTACCTACCAAAATAAAAGTTTATTATTATTATTATTATTTTAACCAGAAGAGTACTTTAATCGAGTTGAAGAGTAAGACAAATTGTTGAAGAATATGAACAGGTGAAAAAGAGGGACGAAGAACAAAAACTAGTAGTGAACATAATACAAACCAACGACGACACAATAAGCAGAGAGAGACGCATTAAGATCGTTGTGAGTGTTCTGTGATTAGGTTAGGAAAGTACAACACAACCAAAAAAAGAGGTTTTATTTTTTATTTTGTTATTTTAAACAATTTTTGGGAATTTCATATTGAGCTTCAATTTTTTTTTTTCTGAATTTGGACCATCATAAGAACAAAAAAAAACCTAAACAATGTTTTTTTTCTTAAACAAATTGAGACTTAGACAATTTTTCCAAAATCACTTCTAATCACAATTCAATAGGAGTTTGTTCGGTCCAAAATAGTCTAACCTCTTGAATGGTCTGAAGTTCCAAACCAAATTATCTTCACTTTCAAGTTCCAATCCGATTTTAGTTTAACAACTTTATTTTCAACGACGAATCACCTAGGACCCCTGTTTTTAGACTAGACAAAACACTAATGAGTACAACACAAAATAATCCTTAGGGGTTTGATTAGAATGATGTCAGGTGAGATGGGATGACTTAGGAGCATAAACAATTAAGATATGGTAACCTTATTGAGAGCTCTACTATGGTAATTTTATTTGATTTGAGGGGTAAAAAAGTTAATTATAAATTCCAAGTATTCAACTCATGAAAACTACATTGTAACCCATCAATATTTTAAAGATCAAATATATCATTTGCTCATGTCTCAATTTAGTTTGGTCTTATATCTTTTGTTCAGGTCTCAATTTGGTCTTATATTTTTTTTTCTTACATTTTTTGTTCCATATCTTTTTGTTAGGTTGCATAATTGGTCTTATATTTTTGTAAAAAATTGTATATTACTAACGGTGCAACTTCTTGCAAAGATATGAGAATAAATATACAATAAAAAAGATATGAGATCAATTCTGCACTTGACCAAAAGATATAAGACCAAAAGTGCAATAAAAAAATACGAGATCAAACTGAGACCTAAGTAAAAGATATGAGACCAAAAGTTCACTTTGACCTAATTTAAATTAATTTATATTTTTTCTTATCAATTCAAAAATTTTAAATTGGTGTAATAGTATGATGTGTTAAAATGATCAATCGGAATTTTTTATTTCATCTATTCTATGATTGCCTTTAATCATTGTAAAGAAACTTCAATTCAATACAATTAAATAAAGTCAATATCAGCATAGTTATTAGATAACTTAATATATAGTATAAGTTAAAAATTGAAAATTCAAAGGGTAATTAAGTGGCAAATATGGATGGTAATATGTAGGTTACTCGATATTTTTATTACTATCTATATTTGTGTTCGTTTATTATATCCAATATTTATACTTTATTCGTATTTAATAAATTAGTGTCCATATTTATACCATATTTGATATCTAATATTCAACGGGTACTCAAAATATTTACAATATTCAAAAAAATGTAAATATAAGATAAGATACCTTATTTTATATATTGGATATCATTGGTATTCAATATTTAATATCCATAAACTAAAATAAATAAATAAAATTATAATCGATTTATACTTTGAATTTCTTTTAAAATAAAAAAATAGATATAAATTAACTAAAAAATGGTTATGTGAAAAAATATATGAAAAACTAATTAGTTAAACTAAAAAAATTATATATATAATATTAAATTGAATATAAAATATAAAAATTAAATAAATAATATAAAATTATATATTAAATATCTTAACTATTCATTCATTTCGAACTTATATAAAATATTTAAGAGCAATACCTATATCTACCTAATATTTAAAAATATTTAATTTCTACTATTCGTATTCTATATGATATTTGACATTTTTTTCGAATAAATTTGAACGGATATCCTAACTATCTAAAACATTGTCATACCTAGAGTGGCAAAGACATATTTATCCATGACTGAATATAAGGGGTTTAATTTCTAATTTTAGGTATGGAAAAGTAAACCTTTGGGTTAACTATTTCACCTTTTAAGGTACTTACAAATTAATAAAGAAATTAATCACTATTGTTGATCATGAATATATCTTAAATAATGCTTAAATCCTTGAAAAGAAATTGAATCTGAGCCTAAATATAAGAATATTTTTACTTAGATTAAATTATTAATTAATTTAAAAGAAAGAAAAAAGAAAAAGGGACCAGAGAGATATATAGTTATTGGGTGACAATTTTTGGGTATGAATTTTATATATATATATATATATATATATATATATATNAAATCATAATTTTAAAAATATTATAACAAAAATATAAAAAAATTTAAATATCTTTTTATTTTTTGAAACATTAACTAATCTTGTGAAGTTTTGCTATAAAAAGATTCAATAGTTGAAGTTATTGAATTTTTCCTTTCCTTTTTACACAACTTTTGAAATGATAATTTTGAATTTCAAAAAAAAAAACTATAAAGAAAAAAAAAGAGAGAAGAGAGATAGAAAAAAAAAAAACTCAATAGTTTAAGCTAATGAATTTCTTTTATAGCAAAACTCTAATCTTGCCCTAACCCTATTTCAGCAAACATATCCCTTCCTTCCTTCTAAATTCAATGCATGCATTCACATCTTTTCAATCAACAATTATTTATCTGAGCAACCCACAAATTAAGGCAAGCTTTCAAATCAAAAACCAAAGACAGCACAAATAATGGATTTCTGTTCATGCTTGTCTTTTAATCACTTGGAAATTCCAAGAGCTAACTACATGAATAATTGAGGACAGAGGATTCGGAAATTATAAGTACTATGCCAATCAATTAGCTAGGATATGGTTCAAATTAATTTAAAGCATGAGTCATTTGATTTGGTTAAAAGTACATTTGTAATATGACAATTCTGATTGTTTAATAATGATACTTTAATCATTTTGGCCTAAATATTTATAATTAATTACCCTTTGTAAATATTTACAAACAATAAAAATAATAATTGATATAAAAGCATAATCATTTGCAAACAAATAATAAATAGTAAATTTCACCACAATCAATTCATGAAGAACATTAAGAACTTATAAAAGTTAAATTTTAGCAAAAAAGAAAAAGAAAAGAAAATATTTTTTAAAGTTAGAATAAATCTAAAGCCTATATATCCTGGTTAAGGGAAGTCCACGTATTTTAGAGGTAAAGTTTGTTAGTTGTTTGTTTTGGAAAGAGGACTTACCTAAACATCTTCGTTCTATTTACGAGAAAGGTTGGGGCATTTAAATAATATATATAATTATAATATAAATAAACACTCATATCACAGGAGAAAAGTAAGTGTACCTTGAATCTCCAAAAGTGCACAAAAGTTATTATAAGGTTCCCAGAGGGACATTCTCACTCAAGAAAATAATTCACATATCTATATTTTACAACAAATTTAAGGCACAGTCATAAAATTGATAGACTTTATGGATCAACCTAAAAAATATTTAATCTAAACCTAAATTTAGGAGAAAACATCATATTATTATTTAATCTAAACCTAAACTTAGGAGAAAACATCATAGTATTATTTAGGGATATAATTGACTCAAATATGAAACGTTTGAGGTATAATTTACAAAACCAAATGTTAAAGGTATAACTGAAAATGACCACATACGTTGGAGGTACCAACAGTACTTTTGACTAAAATCTATTTTTGATTTCATTTTCTTCCTCAGACTTTCACATTTGTTTTGTTTTGGTATCCAAAATGTGATTTTATCAGAATTTTCATCGTTAATCTTAGTCATAAAGCAGAGATAAAAAATAATCATTAATTTATCTCCAATTTGTGACTAAGAATGAAAAATTGTCTTTCTATCTTTGCCAACTCACTTATTATTACATATTTAAATAGGGGTGAACAAAACACAGATCAACCAGGACACTTCGAGCCGAGTCCTAGGTCTAGCACTTCTAAATTGGACCCAGGCCGGGATATAATCATTTTTTATTTTTATTTTTATTTATATATATATATATATATTTCTTTTATAAAATATTTTTTTATTAATTGTATATTGAAAAATACATAAAATATAAACTTAATCTCAATTAAATTAATATTTTTTTAACAAATATATCAAATTAAATATTTTTATTAATATAAAAATCATTAAACATTTAAACTCATGCATAATTAATTTTTTTATCAATATATACAAGTTAAACAATACATAAAATAAATGGCTTAAATAATAATATATGTTTTCTATTTTAAATAAAGTGGCCCAATTTGGCCCAACTTGGCCCGAGTTTAATCGGGTCCGGTCTCGAGTTTGGTCAAACCCTGGCCTGTGATCACTCTTAGATTTAGAGAGAAATATCAGCATAAACCATATAAAATCACATTTTTTAGACAAAAAACGGAACAAATGTAAAAGTCTAGGAATCAAAATAAAATAAAAAATAGTTTTAGAATCAAAATGAAACTTATTCGGTAGTTTGTAGACCAAAATTTAATTTTCTACTGAGTTCACGTGAGCGTCATTTCAGCATTTTTATTAACATTGACCGAATAAAACCACAAGTTACCTTATTGCTTAATGACGAGAAGCTCAGGTCCCTAAATGAAATTGGAAAAACTACACAGCGGCAATGTAAAAAACAGGTATACATACACTGAGTGCCTAATCTATAATTTATCCTATTATTTATTAATAGACTTTTAAGAAATAATCTAAAAAGTCTTTGTCACAAAACCGATGTAAGAGAATCAAAAAGTGACATTTCAATACCTCATGCTTTTCGCCATTAACATAAAGAGCCTTGTGGTTTACCTCCATTAGTATTTAATGGGAAATGTTTATTTAATGGGAAATGTTGACGTTTGGTAAAAAAAAAATGTTTACATGACTCAATCTTAGTCATCTCTATTTACTACATCTTAGTTGGTTTCTATTGCATCTTAGTCGTTGGTTTGTCTTACATCTTAGCCGTCGATTTTTGTTCTAAGGTTAGATACTCATTTTAGTCCTCAAAAAATGGGTAAGTTTCATTTTGGTCATAAAACTATTTTTTGTTCCATTATTGTCCTCAAAATTTCACATTTCTTCCGTTTTAGTCCGCAAATCTTGATTTTATCGTGTCTTTGTGACCAAATTATATGATATCAAAATGTAATTTACCCTAAAAATAATTAATAATGTTTAATTTATAGCAAAAAAGGAAAATTCATATCGAGCATAATATATGAAAATTGAGCAACTGGGATCCAAGAAAACAAAGTGACATTTTTTAATTATATATAATAAATTGTTACAAATTTAAATATTAGATGAAAGATTTTGAGACCCATGCAACGAACAAAAGATAAAGCTAAAAAAAAATAAAAAACCTGTTGGAAAAATATAGATAACAATTGTCTTCTACTATACTTGAGCAGTTTCGTTGCATTTACAATCATATAATTATCAACAATTTTTTCAAGAATCCAAAAAAATTAATAAAAATAGAATTTCAAAGAAAAAAAGAAAAAGAAATAATAATGAGAAAAACAATAACACCACACACCTCTCTTTACAATTTTTGTGTACTCTTCTTCTTACCCATAGTTTGAGGATTAAAAGTATTTTGACCTTGGAATAGAAATCGATGAATAAGATATAAGAAAAACCAACTACAGTTAAAATGTAATAAAAACTGATGACTATGATGCAATAGAAATGTGGTTAAAATTGAGCCATGTCAACAATTTTCGATAAATGTTGACGAAAGTAAATCACAAGACTCCTTTGTGTTAACGGCGAAAAGCTTAGGGTGTCGAAATGTCACATATTGACTCTTATGATACTAAAGTAGAATCGGGTCAAACCACAAGGCGCCAAAGTGTAACTTATCCATTTTATTTTGGCCAAAATGGTCTCCACAAGGGGTTTACAAGATAAAATCATATAAACATAAAACCCAAAAAATTCACATAAATTAGTCTAAAATACATAACATTATAAAAATATCCATATTATCATAACCCTAGATAACATGATAATATTTAACTCGATCAAAGATTTTCTTTGCAAAAGGATGATGCTGCACTGCTCAATTAGTGCAATGGTCTCATAGTCTCCAATTCTCCTTTTCTGTGAGAGAAAGTCCTTCATAAATTTCACATAGCTAGGCAATTATCTGTTCCAAAACTTTTGCAAAAGGAATGTTATTATGTAACTTTTAAACACTTCTAGAAACTTATCAAACTACTTATTTAATTTTTTTTTTTTTCAATCTCTGAGGAAAAGGATTGGAGAAGGAGGACGGAGGAGGATTCTTAGTCAATTTAGGGATTGAGTTTCTTGTCCAATTATTTTCCTCCTCATATAATTGGCTGTTTAATTCCTTACCATCCTTCCTTGGATTAGGAATTGTGTCACTTGGAAGTGAAACTTATCAAATTTTTTTTTAGGACAATGATACAATAAGTTCACTAGATAGAGCAATCCGATTTTTGTTCTTTTCTCTCTCTTTTCACTTGTTTTTTTTTTTAAATTTCTCTTTTAAAAATCACTATTGAAAATCGTGTAAAATCAAAGCAAAAAAAATGGAATAGCTCTGTCAACTGTGTTTTTTGTATTATTTTCCATATTTTTTTTACATCTTTGTTAAAAGAGAAGCAACATCTAATATTTCATGAACTCTAATAATTTCATCAAATTGTCACTCACCTACGAAGCACGAATACTTTGAAAATGGTGTTGTACTCATACCCGTACATGTATTTTGTGAATACTCTTAAGTACTTTTAAAATATTATAAAATATGTTTGCGTAACATCTTAATTTCATAAGATAAAAATATATAAATATTAAACATGAGAAAATTATGCAATTTAGCCCAAAATATACAACTTTATACACATAACCAAATTATCATATTCTAAGGCAAAATCAAACAATTAATTAACCAAATTATAAACATCAAATCTGGTTCTATCAATGTTTTATATTTCTTTTACAGTGTTTTTATCTAATTTTATTTTTGTTATATTAAAAATTCATTTTCTTTAAATTAATAAAGAAATGTTATTACATATTTTCAAAAAATTCATATTTTCAAAAAAAAAATTATAGAAATTTATATTTTATAACTTTATATTTAGATAAATGTTATCATATCCGTATTTCATAATTTTTAAAATTAATCGTATCTCATACCACACAAACACATGTATATATGCAAGTGCAACTAACATAATCCCTCACAATTACTAGTGGCAATTTCTTCTAGTACTATGTATGTATTGTCTACCGCTCTACACCTTTCTTGAGGTTTTTTTATTTAAATAATATAAAAAAATAAAGTATTTAGATTTTTGAGACAAAAAATAAACTATTTAGATATATGGGACACTCTTATATGGTACTACCGTACTAGTATCCCAATACACATGGACTAACGAGCAAGTGCCATGTGGCACTTTGGTCAACGTGTTACAGTGCACAGTTTTTTATTTTTTGTTTCATTTTTTTTTTCTGTTTGCAACACTTTAAACGTGTTGCTGTTTTACTTTTTTTAAAAAATTTTATTCTTTGCAACGGTAAAACTGCTGCCTATTAGTATTTTTTATTTAAACAAAATTTTTTTATTTATTTAAAAATATTTTAATTTATTATTAATCATAAAGTATATTTTTTATAAAGCATAATAATAAAATATTAAAAAATTAATTACCATATTATTGTTAACTATTTTGTTAGTAATTTTTTTTTTGTTATTGTATATTAAAATTATATATTAATAATTAATTATATATTTTATACAAAATATAAACTATTTATCAATTTTCTAATATTTAAAATTAGATTCATTGGTATAATTAAATCATTAAAATTGGACCATTACATAGCAGATTATACCAATGAGATTATTACAATGAATTGTGCTTCGAAAATAGGTTTAGAACTGAAATTGAAAATCTTGGAAGTACAGTCGCATGTATAATCTCCTATCCTATGTATAATCTCCTATGTGAATATATTATGTTAATTAAAAGAGATTATTCCAATTTTAAATCTATCAATCTCCTATGTAATGGTCAAATTTTAATAATTTAATTATACCAATGAATCCAATTTTAAATATTAGAAGATTGATAGATAGTTTATATTTTGTATAAAATATGTAATTAATTGTTAACATATAATTTTAATATGCAATAACAAAAAATTAATTAACAACATATAATTAGTTAATAATTATGGGTCAAAGGGTCATTTTGGTCCTAAATGTATGTCATAATGTTCATTTTAGTCCATTATGTTTCAAAATGCTCAAATTGATCCTAAACGTTAGCAAAATGATTCATTTTGGTCCTAAATGTTGAGAAAATGTTTTATTTTGGTCCCAAACTATTGAATTTGATCATATTTCTCTCGTCTCTCATTTCAAGTTCAAATGACTTGTTAAGAGGAACTCGTAACTCTAAATTCGTCGCATTCGAATTTGAAACAAGAGAGATATGATCAACTTTGCTTGTTTGAGTATGAAATTAAAAGTCTACTTTTAGGACCGATTTGACCTCGTTTACTAACGGCTCCAACTGGATAGAGAAAGTACTTTTCGAGAGCAATACATAGCTCTAAACTCATCAAGTTTGAACTTGAAACAAACCATATTCAATTGTTGGGACCAAAATGAAACATTTCGCAAACATTTAGGACCAATATGAACATTTTAAAACATAATGGACCAAAATGAACATTAGAGCATACATTTAGGACCAAAATGAACCTTTAACCATAATAATATATAAATATGATAATTAATTTTTAATATTTTATTATTATGTTTTATAAAAAATATATTTTATGATTAATAATAATAAATTAAAATATTTTTAAATAAAAAAAAATACTAATAGGCTGTCGTTTTTACCGTTGCAAAGAATAAAAATTCAAAACAAAAATAAAACAGCAACACATTAAAAATGTTGCAAACAGAAAAAAAAAAAAGTTAAAAAAATTGTGCACTACAGCACGTTGAACAAAGTGCCACGTGGCACTTTCTCATTGGTCCACGTGTTTTGAGATACTAGTACCATATAAGAGTGTCCCATATATCTAAATTCTTTATTTCTTGAGGTACAAATCTAAATGCTTTTCTTTTTTATATTATTTAAAAAAATAAACCCTTTCTTGAACCCTTTTTTATCTTCCAAAACATGAATTTTAAAAATTTAAATTTGAAATTTATTTTAAGATACACAAAAATGTAAAAAGAATTAAGGGCAAAGTGTAAATTTGTTCTCATATCTTTTACTCAGTTTTCAATTTGGTACTATATCTTTTCTTTGTTGCATTTTTATAGTTTCATATCTTTTTTTGTTGTAAATTTGGTCTCATATCTTTGGGTCCATTGCAGAATTGGTCCTATATTATCTTTGGGTCAAGTGCAGAAGTGGTTTCATATCTTTGTAAAATAATCAATTAATGGTTGATCCTTTTGTAAAGATATGAAACCAATTCTGCAATCTAACCAAAAGATATGAGACAAAAGTTCTCTTTAACCAAGCTTGGTTGGTCTAGCGGTTAGCTCACTAGGTCGCTTAAGCAAGTGTCGGGGGTTCTATTCCCGTCTTGTGCATACAGCAATTAATTGGCCAACGACAAACCCTTAAATGGAGCCCAGATCCGCGAAAGATTAGTCCTTAACCCATCGGGTTGGGGGATATCTTGGGAAACCAAAAAAGATATGAGACCAAAAATGATGATATGGAACCAAATTGAAACCTTTGGCAAAGAAATGTGACAAAATACGCAATAAAAAAAGATATAAGACCAAATTTATACTTTAACTAAGAATTAAAATATGTTTAAATTCTTTTTAAAATTTCTTTCAAGTTAAGAGATGATATATCAATATTACTTACAATCAGTAAATAAATAAATAAATAAATATATATATAGATATATAGTTCGTAGTGTTAGGTTGTTATCAGTGTGGGGTGGAGGAGGGAGAAAAGAGGAAGTGGGATAATGTGTAGATTGTGAGATGAAGCAAATAGGAATTGTGGGGATATGCATGCATGTGCATGTCATGGTCTCTTTCTCTTTTATAATGATTATCACTCAAAGTATGGTCTTATGGTAATGGATGTCACAAGTGCCCCACCCTGGACCTTATGATAGCCGTCAGTTTTGTCTGATGTGTATGCAATGTTGGTATCAAGAAAAAGAAATTTCTACTATATCCTACCCCCTCTTGGGGTCCATATATTTCCAATTCCCTTCTAAATTATTTTGGATATTAGGCAACAATTTTAAGTTAAAATACAAAAAACCTTCTTATGAAGTTGTGACCATGCAAAAAAGACAGGGTGAGACTGGAATTCTGTCAAACACTCCGATGTTTAAGTCAGTATAAAATTTTTAAGGAAAAGTGAAATATCAACGAGAAGTAATTTATATATAAGTATGAGTTTACTTGTGGAGTAAGGCCGTTGAGTCGGTTTATTCAATTATAACAAATGAGATCTTTAAGAGATGTCATATCACCTTTTATGATTTTTATTATTTTTGTGAAAACAATGTTAGATTTTGAGAATTAATAAATTAAATTTTAAAATTTTTATTGTGTAAATAAATTTTAAAAAAAAATTATTAAAAAAATAATTCTTTTTAAATTTTTGGTTACTAGTATAAATTACAATAATAGAGTTTAGATCATTGATAAATGTAACAATAATAAAGAAATTATTAGGAAAAACTTGATTTTATCATATGAAAAATTTAAGGGTAAATTACACTTTGGTACCCTATAGTTTAGTCATATTTCACTTTGGTACCTTGTAGTTTAAAAAGTGACACTTTGGTACCTTGTGGTATTCTCCGTTAACACTTTGGTACCCTGAGCTTTAATTCCGTTAAAAAATTAACGGAAATTGGAATTTTTGGAGCTATCTTGTAATTTTAACAATAACAAATTTTGCAAAAAATACATATTGACCTCCAATATTTTCAGAAAATTACAAATAGGTCCCTGGATACATATTATCTAGGGACTAAAATGAAAACTAAAAATTTTTTGGGGTCAAAACCGAATTTTTAAAAATATAGGACAGAAGATAGAATTACAAAACAGTCCCAAATTTTTTTTATGGTTTTCATTTTAGTCCCTAGATAATATGTATCCAAGGACCTGTTTTGTAATTTTTTTGAAAATATTGGGGGTCAATATGTAATTTTTCTGAAATTTTTTATGACTAAAATTACAAAATAACTCCAAAAATTCCAATTTCCGTTAATTTTCTAATGGAATTAAAGCTCAAGGTACCAAAGTGTTAACGAAAAATACCACAGGGTACTAAAGTGTCACTTTTTAAACCTCAGGTACCAAAGTGAAATATGACCAAACCACAGAGTACCAAAGTGTAATTTATGCAAAATGTAATAAAAGAAGTTATATTTTTGCACAAAATAAAAATAATTATAAATTCTTTTGTCATAATATTTCAAAATTTATGTGTTTTTTCAACAATAACTGAAGTTCATCAAGAAGAAATTATGTGGAGTTTAGCCTAGAATAATAATAATCTTTCTTAAAGTATTGTCTTGAGTTGTCTTTTCCATATTTATCAACAAATAAAATTTTCTATTAAATGCAAAGAAACTCTCCTGAATTATTAGTCTTGCCAAAAGAAATACTTTTACTTTGATTAACAACACCTGGAACTGGCATAGGGTTTTGTATAATGTAAAGTTAACAAGTGAGAATTTCTTGCACATGATGAATAGTTCAAATGAGAATTTTTAGTGTAAAAAAAAAAGTGTAAGGAAATGTTCTGTATAAACGTTATATAGCCAATAATTTCTACATTTTCTTTTAATTTTTTAAAAATTTTTCATCTCCATATTTGTTTTTTTTAAAAAAAAAATGAAAGTTATGAAAGAAATGTTATCATAATTGAGCGATATCTTACATCAAATGATAATATCTATATGTTTCATTAAATTAATGAAGATCATTAACTAAACGTAAAGAGTTCAAAGTTTGATTCTTGATTTTGAGTATGGAGCAACCTTAAATCTTTGGGTCACTTATCCCACTTTTTGAGGAGCATGCAAGCTAACAAAAGGATTAGTCACTATTGTTGATAGTGGATACCGTGAGTAATTCTTAGTTGCCAAAAAAAAAATTAATGAATGGGAAAGAGTTTTTTTTCACCAACTTTAAAATTGAAGAGGGTAAATTGTAAAACCTCTTGACTGAGTTTTTATTTTTATTTTTTGGTATTTTAACATTCTTTAATCTGGAATGAATGAGTCTAATTGAGTTTAAATTAGAAGTGGAAAAATTTTAATAATTTTTAAATTGCTTATTAGATAAACCAATTTCAAGTATTTAAACACAAGGTAAGTTTAATTTAAATAAACATACGTACAATAGGGTGATTTTTTTTATTTACAAATTATTAATAAATAAATCAAATTAATGTAAGCATTGGTTTTTAAAATGTGGCTATTTAGAAATCAATAAGGATAGCCCAAATAATTTAGCTTATCTAGCAAACTGTTTCACCCAAAGCCCATGAAGTAGGTTCCATACGGGCCTAATGGATTAAAAAGCAAGCAAACCAGAAGGTGATTGAGAAAAAGGCCATCTAAAATAATGTTTTATTCAGTCCAAAAAAATTGTTTTTGTATGATTTGTGAACTGTACAGAATATGAAAATATAAATATATATATATATATATATATATCCGAAAAACGAAAGAGAATATATATATACATATACAATAATCAAATATATGAAATTCACAACCCTTCTTCTTCCACTCTCTCTGTTTATTTCTTCTTATATCTCTCTAGATTTTGCAAACTACACAAAATTTAAACTTCAAAAAATCATCTCTCAAAGGTAGTAAACAAGAGCCACAACTTTTGCAGCATATGAAATTTAGGACATTATTACTTTATTACTTATTTAAGCCTAAACCTACCTAAACTCCATGAGATATCTAATCTTTTGATGTCAATTATGGGCTATATTTTTTAATAAAACATATTATTATCTTAAAAAAAATTCACTTTCATTGACTCACTCTATAGATAATCGTAAGATATGGATAGAATATTATGATTCTCAAGCTTGTACTCGAATATGAGCGGCTCATATCCTTCATATCCTCATACTCAGACCCGCATCCATAGAAATTTTAAAATAAATTGTTTTTATTAACATAAAATTTATGTTCTTCAATTTTTACATCTATAAAATACTAAAAAAATTTAATTATAAATACAAGAAATTTAGCCAAACACAATACAAACGAAAACAAAACAAAGTTAGCCAACTTCTCCCTAGCATAAATAGAAACACTAGACAAAATATCAATTGATGAAGGTGCGGGATTTGTAACCCATCCTCGTTTTAGACAATTCAATATGCAATTTCTTTTAACAAATCCAAAGTGGTATTTATTGATTTGTTTTGATTTGATTAAACAAATTATTTTGAATCCTTCGATTAAAATGAAGTTATTTTAAACAAATGCAACCAATTTAATTAATAAAATTATTTAAAATGTTTCAAACCGTCTAATGAACACTCTTAACCTAACTATATTGATTAGAATCGGACTCTTGTTTACTCTATTCAGCTTAGCCTTTGAAAAATTTCTACGTTACAAAATCCATTATGGTTTCCATCTCAAACCACTTACAAATTTTTGAATCACCAAATTCACTATTGGGCTGTTGATCTTGATGATAGAAGATCCATGGCTGGAGCATGTACTTACTTAAGAGATACTTTAGTTTCTTGGAGCTCAAAGGAACAAAGAGTAGTCTCAAAACTAAGCACAGAATTATTGGAGTATATGGCCCTAGAAGATGGTGCAGCTTTGGAGCTGTGGCTATTGTCATTATTGACTGAGATTGGCTTCAAAACATAACAAATAACTAGACTTTGGTGTGACAATTTATGTGCAAATTAAAGTCCTTGGCAGCAAACCCAGTACAACAAGACGAGGCAAGTTAATTAGTGATCCAATTAATGGCCCTTTGAAAATTTTGATTCTCAAAGAAGTTAGGTTGATGAAGGAGATCAACGTTAGGTTGGAGGGCTTTGAAAAATGGAGGATGTCGATTATACTTTTAGTTTTTTTTATTTAATGTCAAATAAAAACTTGGGCAAAAAGATGTAAAATAAAGTCGGACAAAGTTATTTTGTCAAAGTATATTTTTGGTCTCATGTCTTTTATTCAGGTTTCAATTTGGTCGCATATCATTTTTGTTGCACTTTTGGTTTCATATTTTGATCAGGTGCAGAATTGGTCCCATATTTTTTTGCTGCAGATTCAATTTCATATCTTTGCAAAAAGTTCTACTATTAATCCCACAATGTGAACCCTTTGTAAAATTACAGGAATAACTTAACTAAAAGATTTGAAACCGACTAAGTAACGTAACCTAACCAAAAAAAATATGAGACTGATTCAATGATAAGAAAGATAGAATTGGGGTGGAGGTCTATAATGTGATAGCCAAGTATAACTTGAGGAGATACATGCTAACTATATATGGGTCGAAAGCAATAACCTTTATGTAAATAATTTCGGCGGTTACATATCTATATCTATCTATACTATATTATATGGCTAAAAGTACCAAAACGAAACTAAAACGAAACTTTGAATTAAAGCAATAACCTATATCTATATCTATCTATATCTATATCTATATCTATCTATATCTATCTATACTATATTATATGGCTAAAAGTATCTATATCTATCTATCTATCTATACTACTTTTAGTCTCATATATCTATCAAAGCAATAACCTTATGGTTGGTCAAAAATAGTGAATTAAAAAATTAAAAAAGAAAAAAAAATTACCCACTCTCTCTCCCACTCACTCTTTCCCCACTTCTTTAAAAAAAATAAATGAATTAGGAAAATTCAAAAAACAATTAAAAATTAAAAATGCCACCACTCTCTCCCCACTCACTCTCCTCATATGAGGTAATTTCAAATTAGTCCTAAATATTTTATAATTTCTCAAATTGGTCCCAAACTTATTCTTTTATCAATATAAAAAATTAATATAATCTTCAACTTTAAAACGGGCACGCCAAGCCCCTAGTCTCTTATATTACCATTGATCGACAGAGTGGAACAACCAGGGGAAAAAAGGTTCAAGTTAGAAAGCCATATATATGATAGGTGGTAACTAAAGTGCAACAAAATTATATGGTACTAAATTGAAATCTGAATACGATATATGAGACTAAAAGTACGCTTTGACCAATTTTTAAAAAAATAGAGAAAAAGAATGCGACATAGCAGGGTTAAGTGTAAAAAAAGGTAACTAGACAAGCTGACCAAACAAAAATGTAGGAATAAGGACTAAATAGCAAATAAGGACTAAATAGCAAT
>QANZ01018904.1:0-11653 GCA_003254925.1 Chamaecrista fasciculata
GTCAACCACATTCCTTTGCACGGCAATCAACCAAACCCATACCTTGCCTGTATGGCTACCCTGCTACGGGTAACGTTGGACAAGGCCAAAGTTCGACAACTACAATGCCGAAATAGTCAAGACCTCAGGTCTAAGGCTATCGTGACAGGTGTACAGGAGAGGCTCGCTTATGACTAAACCCATGCAAGACTCTCCGGGTCGGTCCAGCAATTTGTAACCCTTACAAAATTGCACCATGGCTCTCGAGAAGCATCTAGTGCATGTATCTCTATACACCGAGGTCATGTTGGTCTTAGTTCATTTACGTTCCCACGTGAATGATCGACCAGGGACAGTTTTAGATTAATTATCATATAATCAATCAGGTACGCTATCATAGTAAACACGCTAATAATATGATAACAACATAATTTATCTCTATAAATTAATCAAAAATATATGTTCAAATAATAACACATAAATAAAATGATTGGCCCTAGGGCACAATCTCCATCAGCCCTCTGGGCTTATTTTATAATTGTTATTATGTACCTTCATTGAGTTCAAAGATTGTTTCCCTTTCTTATTTGGATAAGGAAGGTTTTACATGTGTAAACGACAATGGAAGGTGTTCTATTTATAACGACGATGTTTTATTTGCTTATGGTGATTTGCAAGATAATCATTACGTCTTAAAATTAGAACGACAACACGATAACAATATCTATAACATTGATACCGAAAGGATTAAGATTAACTAATCAAATCCTACGTACCTTTGGCATTGTCGTTTAGGCCATATAAACGAGAAACGCCTAGAGAAGCTCCATAAAGATGGACTTCTAAGCTTATTTGATTTTGAATCATATGATACTTGCGAATCTTGTCTACTTGGTAAGATGACAAAGGCGCCCTTCACTGTCCACAGTGAGAGAGCACCTGACTTATTGGGAATCATACATAGTGATGTATGTGGACCCATGAGTACTCAAGCTAGAGGTGGTTACTCATACTTCATTACGTTCACTGACGACTTCAGTAGGTTTGGCTATGTCTACCTAATGAAGCACAAGTCAGAGTATTTTGAAATGTTCAAGAGATTCAAAGTGAAGTAGAGAACATTAATTCTCAATCCAATTGTAAAGTGGGAGCCCCTCCTCTGGGCTTTTCTAAAGTTAATGTGGATGTGGCCTCTCATGCTGAGGGGGGTGGTGGTATTAGCTGCATTATTAGAGACTATAAGGGTCGTGTTCTTGCATCCGTCGCCCGAAGAATTTTGACCAACATTCATCCTGACAGATTGGAAGCATGTGCTGCTTTCTTTGGCGCCTCTTTTGCTGAGAGATTTGGTTGCTCTAATATTATTGTTGAGGGTGATGCTTTAAGAATTTTTAACTATCAGCATGATAGTTTAAGTGATGCTTCTCTTATTGGGATCATTATGAACAATCTTAGGTGTTTGAGTGGTAAGTTTAGAGATTTTAGTTTGTCTTGGAATAGAAGGTCGGCCAATAATGTTGCCCATATCTTAGCAAAACATACTTTACTTTTTGTTGGTCATAAGGTTTGGTTGGATGAACCTCCTGCTTGTATTACTACTGTTTTAGCCTCTGAGGCTATTTAATCTAATTTGTTTTTCAATAAAAAAAAATAATAATAATAATTCAATAGAAAATACAATGAAGTTTAAAATACCACTATAGAAATAGAAATAAACAAAATTCAAATACACTTCGAAGTTTCAAACAATTGTGCAAATAGATTAATAATTATGTCTTGCTCTCCATTTATTGAACATCTCTTGAGCATAGTTGTCCCTCCATTGATTCCAAGCATCATTGGCTTCTACATGTGTAATTAAATCAACTTCATTTATATGATCATAGTTTTTTTCCAAGTTTACATCAATTTCCTCTTCCATATGATCCTTTATCATTTCTTTTCGAATATGGTTTTGCAATAGACAACAAAGCAGTTATTATTCTACCTTGTGTCTTGACCGGGTAAAATGACTTACCCTTAAAATTGCCCAACGCCCTTTCAATAAACCAAACACCCTCTCTATAACATTCCTAGCTTTTGAATGTTTCATATTGAAAAACTCTTGAGGAGTTGACGGGCGTGCTCTTCGACCCCATTCACTTAAATGATATCGTTCTCCTCTATAAGGAGTTAAGAATCCCGTGCTATTCATGTATCCAGCATCACATGAATCATAATAACCTAACATGAAATTAATACACTATGTCAATTAGTTAGCTAATTATTAAAGTCATAATTTAGCTAAGTGCATAAATAGTACCTTGTGGAACTTTTAAGCCATTCCTACGAGGGATTGCATCTCGCAATACCCTAGAATCTGCACTGAACCCTCCCATCTAGCCAAGACATAATAAATTGCAAGTCTGGAGCACAAACATCTAAGAAATTGGTGGCTAGCTCACCCTTTCTTGTTCTGTATCTAGGCTTATCTGCTTCTAAAACATTCACCTTTACATATGTTCCATCTAGAGCTCCTAAGCAGTTCTAACAAGATTGAACAATAAATTAACTAACTATATATAACACCAAAAAATCATACATAATTTACTTGTGGACTAATATATTACCTTACAACCATTTCCATTTCTTATCTGTGCTATTTTCAGTGATAGGCTCAGGTTGTTTAATCAAACTTTTGTGGCACCTCAAGACAGCTAGCAATTTGATCAATGTAGTCCCTATAGACCTCAGTAAAAACACAAAGGAATTGGTTGCCATGAGATGTTTGGAGAGCTTGTTCGGTTCTACACATGGAATTAGCTCTGATTCTTCTAGCCTTGATCCAAGAGTAGGACTTGATTTTTCCCAAAGTTTTGAAGATATTCTCCAACAAAATATTGCATGACGTAAGTTTTATTTTAATGGTGTTTGATACATAATTGATTTCATTTGTATATCTGGGACTAGTTGAATCAATTTGATTGCTCATTAATTAGTTCATTGGAGATTTGATGATAGAAACTATAATTTTAAGTGACATAGATATTATTCTGCTATTTTTAATTAGATACCTTTGTCAAATCTTGAAATAGCTAGAGCAAAGCTTGGGAAATGGGATATTTATCCCTTTATGATGCACAAAAGAGCTATCACTTATAAAAGTGAACTGGAGCAGGTGATTAGAATATCTCTTTCAAAAGAACAAAAAATATTTATTTTTCTCTCTGCAATTAACCCACTCTTTGGACATCATTATTAATTGGTCTTGTCTTCCCCCTTTATCTTTGCTGAATAGCTAAAAGACTCAATCATTTAAGGTACTCATCCATATTCTGAACTTTTAAGAGAAAGGACTGGATTGGCTCCTCAAAATTGGGTGCCTGTGAATGATGGCAAATGCATTGATCTTACAGAGAAGGATATTGAGAGCTGCTCTTATGGTGAAATTATGGGACCAAAAGAGAATGCATCATCAAAAGAGCATTTACATAATAAGAATTTTACATCCTCTAAGAGAAATGGGAATTAAACAGCTAATGAGCAAGTTGGTATAGATGAATGTGATGATTTCCTAAGAGATGCCAAAAAAATTAAATGTTGTGCACCTTCTAGTATCATGTCCAAGAAAGATAAGAGAGTTTATCCGCATGATACCAAAGATGATAATGAACATCATATTGAGCCTATTCCAATGAATATTGATGATCCAGATAAAATTCTATGTAAGAGTACCATGTTCCAATCTGAACAGGAAGTAGGTTTACAGCTGAAGGAACCCGATGCTACATATCCAAATGGCTCTAAGAAACTGTTTACCAGTGATGAAGTTGTTATTGATGCTATTAATGCCTGTGGAGCAGAGCACAATGGCCTGATTGATTTTGCAGCCCAAGAGCATGAATTCTTGATTTCTCATACGTGTGATTTCTCAGCAAGTACTGAGTGGAGAGAGCAAAATCTTTGTATAAAGTGTAATGAAGGTGATCAATTACTGGTTTGTAGAACTACTACTTGCCAGCTAACGGTTCATGAAAGTTGTCTTGGTACGTCTGCTTGTTTTGATGCAAATGGTAAATTTTTTTGCCCTTTTTTGAAATGCCTACTAATTGTTTCTCCAGATCTCATAAATTGCCTTTTCATTACTCTAATCTTAACATTATGTGATAAGATGTGCAAAAAGATCGCAACCATTTCTTCAACACCCAAATCCCTAGTTGGTTGTAACATGCCAAATTGTTTCAGCATTTCACACAATTTGTGAAAAACATATCTATCCATTCGACAATTTTCTATGCATGCTAAATCTGAAAGGAATACAATCCTATAAAAATTAACTCTCCTTACCAAACTCCTATCATATGAATTCCATGTTATATTTTTAATTTTTTAATTCCTCTATTACTAAAATTGTACACATCATCATCATCATCATCATTTTAATGTGAAACTATTCAACATTTTTAACCACAAAACTAACATAGCTATAAGTTCCTTCTTCTTGTCATGCATTAGCCGAGCCATGCTTTGAAGGTTCAAAAATGAAGATACAAGCTATACATATATATAAGTAAAATTGCAATAGATAAATTAGTTTAAACAAATAATAAGAAACAAACCATAAATTAAAATAACTTTATTAGATGTCAAATTTTTTTTAACCATACGAAAATATTCAATAGCAATTTCAAACAAACCATAAATTATCTCCATATATGTATATATATAATATAGAGACACACACACATATATATATAAGCAATAAAAGCATACAAAAGTAATATTATATGTATATATGTAAACATACAAAAGCATATGGAAGCAATGATAATATATATGTATGTTACGAAAGCAAGCAATATTATATATGTAAGCATTGAAGAGAAAAAAAATATATTATATATGTAGACAATGAAAGCATACGATTAACTCAGTAACACAGAGAAAGCAATGAGCAAACCTGATAAATTTCTTCTAGCTGCAGAGTTGTAAAGTGACAAAGATGAAAAGTGGCAAGGGTTTGTAGAGAAAACATTAATTAGAGAAAATTAATTAGGGGTAGTAAAGTAATTTTAGATGGCCAAAAATAATCTCATGTCATGGGATTAGGTTAATCCCACACCCTATGGTGGGATTAAATTTCAGCCATTTCCTGGGATTAAGCCATTCTCAGGAATATAATATTCCCAGGACTAATTTTCTAATTCGCGTACTAAATGCGAGATTACTCTAGTCCGAAGCTCATAATCCCGGGAATATTTTTCTAATCCGTGTACCAAACGCCTCCAAAGGAGTAAAAAAAATGAAAACATTCTCAGTACATACATTCTTTTGCACATGCCAACATTTTTTACATATTCCAATTCATCATCACATTCTTTGCACAAGCCAACATATTTTTTTGAAGCTTCATATGGAGTTTATAGTAACATATGAAGCTTCAAAAACATTAGAAATATCTTCTCCATCCCCTCCTCCAGTTAGGATTTCTTAGTCCCAACTTGCATGTCAACAAAGAAAATTGAGGTGTACAAAGATTTTGTGAGAACATCAGCCTCTTGCAAAAAGATTTTGTTGTTGGAAAATTATAGAGCGAGCGCAGCGGTAGAAAAAACGTAAAATTAAAAATTTTTTGCATGGCCTATAATTTCCTTCCAGGATTCACTAACTGTGTTTATACTAGTAGGGAAAGAAGTTTACCAAAATTCAATCGGTAGCTTTGAATTGCGATTCAGAGAAGTCCACAGCAACGCGTGTCCTTCCTCTACCGGTGATCCATACGAACAGTTGGGCAGACACCCAGGTGCTAGCCTTCAATCTCTTCTTCCCAAGAGATTACGGGAACCCAATCTACGAATCTTGGACGATCAAGAACAATTCTTGAAACCCCAAGAATGTGGCACACTTAATCTCACACACAAGCAAGACTAATCTCAACCCTAAACCTTTTAGGGTTAAGTTGACTTTCTCACTTGTTTGGGAAAGTCGACTATTTTCTCTCTCTACACTCTAGGGTTAGCTAGGCGAAATATTTTCCCTCTCACTCTTAAGTGTATTCGAAAATTTTAGTCTCACTAAAAGCCTTGAGCAAGTCGACTTGTATGTCTCATATATATATATTCTCATTCCTAAAATTAGGGAATTCCTAATCTAATTAGTGAATCCCTAAATTTTTTAATATAATAATTACATTAATATTATAATTTAGGGAATCCCAAATCTTGATTTATAATATTACATTAATATTATAATTCAAGATTAATAGGCAATCCTAATTAAAATATCAAAATCAAATCTTGAAACTAAATCTTGAATGCACAAACCCTATTGGTTGGAATGAGTCATGAGGATTTGAATTCCTAAATAAAATATTACTTTAATATTTTAACCCTAGAATTCGAATTGCACATTTAAATTCAAATTGCAAGATCAAATCTTGCCCTTGATCTTAAAATATGCGCCAACCTCATATATATATNTTTAATAATTAAAATAACAACCCCAACTCTTAGGAAGTTATAACTAACTTATTATTTCCCTAACAATATTGAATTAAAATATTACCCTAATATCTTAATTCAAATTTGAATCTTGAATTCAAATTCAAATCTTGAATTTAAATTAACAAAACATTTTCATTAATTATAACCAAGATGAGGCGCCACCCTCACTCTCTCATTGTCCAATATTAAAGAATTTAATAAATCAATAATCTCCTAACTTTTAGGAAGCTTATTTAATTTATTATTCCCTAATATTTTAAACAAGAATTTAATTGTAAATAGATTAATCATATTAACTATTTAACAATTAATATATTTAAACTTGTCTAACAAATTTAAATATCACAAACGTAGATTTAATTTAAGACAAGACTTCATGTCCCAGACATTCAACTATGTCTTAAATTGTGTCACTAAAGTGATCAACGAATTAAACCCTAATTTGTGTCCCATTATGGTATCTTGATCCTGCTCGTGTGTGACCCAGCAGGCCTCACGTGAAGTTGGCAGCAAGCCATCTCTATGACTCACAAGTCGAGAGCGGACTCTAGCAAGCCATCATGACTACCCAAAACACGTGAGTTATCGCTTTAACATCAACGACGTAACCTTAGTACCACCTTGTCATAATCCCTATTGTCACACGATATTTTTGTCATGGATAAGGCTCGGGAAAGTCATCCTTAATCCAAACCATAACTTTCTCGATTCCTTGAGTTAGTCTCATTTCCTTATGTGGCCACACATTCCTTGGACAGACTCATCGAGGGGCCCAGTTAAATATCTCTCAACTTAATGAGGGACAATTCCTTCTTGGTCAACCACATTCCTCAGCACGGTAAACAACCAAACCCGTACCTAGCCTGTATGGCTACCCTATTACGGGCAACGTTGGACTAGGCCAAAGTTCGACATCTACAACGCCGGAATAGTCAAGACCTCAGGTCTAAGGGCATCGTGACAGGTGTACAGGAGAGGCTAGCTCATGACTAAACCCATGCAGCACTCTCCAGGTCGGTCCAGCAACTTGTAACCCCTTACATAATTGCACCATGACTCTCGTAAAGCATCTCATGCGTGTATCTCCATACACCGAAGTCATGCTGGTCTTAGTTCATTCACATTCCCACCTGAATAATCGACCGGGGATAGTTTAGAATAATTATCGCATAATTAATTAGGGATTGTTATCACACAGATAACATGCTAATAATATGATAACGACTCAATTTATCATCTATAAATTAGTCAATCAATATGTTTATACATATAAAATGATTGGCCTTAGGGCACAATCACCATCAAACTCCCACTTGCACTAAGTACAATCATTAATCAAATTGTTCCTACACTAGGTACACTAATCAATGTGTCTAATCCCCATTGACGTTACATGACGTTCATGTACGACCCTTGCAATAGGTTTCGTAAGAGGATCGGCAACATTATCCTCGCCTGCTACTTTGCATATCTTGACATCACCTCTGTCAACCATTTCTAGGTGATAACGTTTGAATGTGTGTTTGGTCCTTTAATACCACTGTTGGAAAACAGTGGGGATCAAATCCCACTTGGTGCTGTTCCTGTCTCCACAGGGTGACCACCAAGCGCACCTCAGACACTAGTTTTACGGTCTGCATCTCCACGAGACCAACCCTATCGCCGGGACGTTATATACTCAGACTCTGTTGTAGAATCAGCAATCGTGCGATGCTTGGAACCTTTCCAACTCATGATGCCACCGTTCAGGAGAAACACGTATCCAGACTACGTTTTAAAATCATCTTGGTCGGTTCGGAAACTGGCATCTATGTAACCAATTACACATAGCTCTTCATCAGTTCCACCAAGAATTCATTCTTAGTCCTTCTCAAGTACTTTAAGGATGTTTTTGACAGCGGTCTAATGATCCTTACCAGGGTCTTGTTGGAACCGGCTCGTCATGCTCAGGGCAAACGCCACATCTGGTCGATTACACAACATGGAATACATGATGGATCCTATTGCCGAAGCATAAGGAATGCCACTCATGCGCCCTCGCTCATCAAGTGTCTTGGGACACTGATTGTTGCTCAGGACTAAACCATGATTCATCGGCATGAATCCCTTCTTGGAATCCTGCATACTGAACCGCTTCAGTACCTTATCCAAGTATGTACTCTGACTTAATCCAAGAAGCCTTCGAGATCTATCTCTATAGATCTTGATGCCTAGAATGTAGGCAGCTTCTCCTAAGTCCTTCATCGAGAATGATTTTCCCAACCAAGATTTCACAATCTCCAAGGTAGGGACATCATTTCCAATGAGCAATATGTCATCGACATAAAGCACCAAGAAAACAATCGTGCTCCCACTAACCTTTTTGTAAACACAAGGCTCATCGGGATTTTGCAAGAAGCCAAACTCTTTGACTACCTCATCAAAACGATGATTCCAACTCCGTGATGCTTGCTTCAATCCATAAATGGATCTCTGAAACTTGCACACCTTCTCTGGTTCCTCTCGACATAAAAACCCCTCAGGTTGTGTCATGTACACATCCTCGAGCAGCCTTCCATTAAGGAATGCTGTTTTGACATCCATTTGTCATATCTCATAGTCATAATATGCGGTTATGGAAAGAAGGATCCTAATGGACTTGGCCATTGCAACTGGGGAAAACGTTTCATCATAGTCAATACCATGACGTTGAGTGAACCCCTTTGCAACTAGCCTGGCCTTGAAGACATTGACGTTGCCATCCATGTCGGTTTTCTCCTTGAAAACCCACTTGCACCCTACGGGTTTTACACCTTCAGGTGGATCGACTAAGGTTCATACCTTATTGTCGTAAATGTATTGCAACTCTGCCTTCATGGCTTCAACCCATTTTTCAGAGTTGGGACCCACAATAGCTTCTTGATAGGTGGTAGGCTCACCACGCTCCATGAGCAACACATCCTTGTTCTCAGTCATCAAAAATCCATATCTTTGAGGTTGAGAATGTGTTCTATCTGACCTTCGTGGTCCTTGTGCTACTAGAGGAGCTTCCACAACATCTTTTGGCTCTTCTCTAGTTTCCGTCTGCGCCTCTAGAGTGTCTTGTGGATCTTGAACCTTTTCAAGATCTATCTTACTCTCACTGTCTCTTTTGGAGACAAAATCCTTTTCCAAAAGGAATCCATTTCTGACTACAAACACTTTGTTGTCAGATGGGTAGTAGACATAATACCCCCTTATTTCCTTGGGGTATCCCACAAACAAACACTTTAGGGATTTGGGAGACAGTTTATCGTTAGGCTATTGCTTAACATAAACTTCATATCCCCAAACCTTGAGGTAAGACAAACTGGGCCTCTTCCCAGTCCATATCTCATATGGTGTCTTCTCAACTCCCTTAGACGGAACACGGTTAACTGTGAAACCAGCAGTTTCTAGAGCATGCTCCCAAAAGGATGGCGGAAGATCAACTCAACTCATCATAGATCGGACCATATCTAATAAAGTCTGCTTCCTCCTCTCAGAAACAACATTCCACTGTGGAGTTCCAGGAGGGGTAAGTTGTGAGACTATCCCACAACTTCAAAGATGATCAATAAACTCTTGGCTCAAATACTTGCCTCCTCAATCGGATCAAAGGACTTTGATTTTCTTGCCAAGTTGGTTTTCTACTTCACTTTGAAATCTCTTGAACATTTCAAAAGACTCTGACTTGTGCTTCATTAGGTAGACAAAGCCAAACCTACTGAAGTCATCAGTGAACGTTATGAAGTACAAGTAACCACCCCTAGCTTGAGTACTCATGGGTCCACATACATCACTATGTATGATTCCCAATATGTCAGGTGCTCTCTCACTGTGGCCAGTGAAGGGCGCCTTTGTCATTTTACCAAGTAGACAAGATTCGCAAGCATCATATCATTCAAAATCAAATGAGCTTAGAAGTCCATCTTTATGGAGCTTCTCTAGGCATTTCTCGTTTATATGGCCTAAACGACAATGCCAAAGGTATGTAGGATTCGATTCGTTAATCTTAATCCTTTTGGTATCAATGTTATAGATATTGTTATCGTGTTGTCGTTCTAATTTTAAGACGTAATGATTATCTTGCAAATCACCATAAGCAAATAAAACATTGTATTTATAAATAGAACACCTTCTATTGCCGTTTACACATGTTAAACCTTCCTTATCCAAATAAGAAAGGGAAACAATGTTTGAACTCAATGAAGGTACATAATAACAATTATAGAATAAGCCCAGAGGGCAACACAAGGTCGTATGTTCCCACAGCAACAGCAGCAACTCTTGCTCCATTGCCCACACGTAGGTCCACCTCGCTTATGTCCAGCTTTCTACTGTCTCTAAGACCCTTCACATTGGTACAAATGTGAGAACCACATGCTGTATCTAATACCCAAGTGGTTAAAGTAGAAAAGTGAACGTCTATAACGAAGATACCAGAAGTAGAGACCTCACCACTCTTCTTCTTCTTTTGATCTTCCAAATACAATTTGCAATTTCTTAAAAGGCAAATCGCATCCTTTGAAGGCTTTACCTTCTTGGCAGGTTGTGGGTTAGGCTTGTCCCCTGGCTTGGTCTTACCAACCGGGGCTTTACCCTTCCTCTTTCTTTTGCCCTTCCTTTTCCCCTGGTTTATCTGGACCATCAAGACTGTATCATATGCAACAACGTCCACAGAGTCATTGAAGTGCTTCTCATAAGAAGTTCTTTGAGCTCTTGGAGTGTCGTTGGAATGCTCTTCAAGGGAAGAGTTTTCTTGGACATGAAGCTTCCTTTCTTGGGTGAGAACTATTCTCAAATAACGAAACCAGTCAAGGAAGTTCCTCCCATTTAACTTATCCTTCTCAAGGATAGATCGCAGTGATAACGTTGAACTTGTATTGTTTGCCATGATTCTACAACTAAGATATGAAAGTTAATTAGCAAAAAGGTCCACTATTTTATAAAACCCAACAAAATTATTATTAGTGGCTAAGATCCATATTTCACCAAAGTTTACCGTCGCTTGGGCGATCATGCACCCTTAGGTTATTTAGGTAGGTAACTCTTTACCAATCACATCACATGTGACTCTTATATCTTTATGGGACTGTATCATCGTATGATACTTATTATGGCATGTTTATCCCATCTAATGCCTTGAGGTCCAAATCCGATTTGATAACCCCATTAAGTCACACAATAAAACT
>QANZ01018904.1:15803-64379 GCA_003254925.1 Chamaecrista fasciculata
ATTGTCACACGATATTTTGGTCATGGATAAGGCACGGGAAAGTCATCCTTAATCCAAACCATAACTTTCTCGATTCCTTGAGTTAGTCTCATTTCCCTGTGTGGCCACACATTCCTTGGACAGACTCATCGAGGGGCCCAGTTAAATATCTCTCAACTTAATGAGGGACAAAATTCCTTCTTGGTCAACCACATTCCTCAGCACGGTAAACAACCAAACCCGTACCTAGCCTGTATGGCTACCCTGTTACGGGCAACGTTGGACTAGGCCAAAGTTCGACATCTACAACGCCGGAATAGTCAAGACCTCAGGTCTAAGGGCATCGTGACAGGTGTACAGGAGAGGCTAGCTCATGACTAAACCCATGCAGCACTCTCCAGGTCGGTCCAGCAACTTGTAACCCCTTACATAATTGCACCATGACTCTTGTAAAGCATCTCATGCGTGTATCTCCATACACCGAAGTCATGCTAGTCTTAGTTCATTCACATTCTCACATGAATAATCGACCATGGACAGTTTAGAATAATTATCGCATAATTATTCAGGGATTGTTATCACAGTAAATATGCTAATAATATGATAACGACTCAATTTATCATCTATAAATTAGTCAATCAATATGTTCATACATATAAAATGATTGGTCCTAGGGCACAATCTCCATCATTTGTATCCTATTAAAAATTTCAATTCCCACTCTTATTCTTTTAGTTTTCATTTTGCAAGATAGACATGCAATGACAATAGTGACAACTCTTCTTTGGGAGTGTTCAACATCATCTTGAATGCTACTAGTATTGTAGCTCAGTAGTTTATATATTATGTTTGTTATTTATCTTTTGGATGTTCCCTACGTGACTTTTATGAGGTTGATCTTCTTATATCCAATCAAGTACTGGATGTAATGAGATGATAAGTTTCTAAATTTAAGACCACGTGATAATTAACGTCTACAGTAAATAAGAAAATCGAAACATAGAGATGGAATTAATGGTGAATAGGTATTAGATTCCCTGTGAAAGATAATGGGAAAATATACACAAAGATAACCTGTTTCAAAGATCTACCAAAATACAGTCATACGCCTTATTACAATACTAGGAAATATAAAGACCTCATATGGCCTAACAAACAGTCACGAAATACACCCTTCCAGTCATGCATGCATAACAAAATCTCTTATCCAGCCAGGCTATTTCTTGAGACGTTGCTCACGCACAAAATCTTCTAACGGTTCCACCAATTGCTTGTCAGCTGTCTCAGCTTTCTTCTTCGAGCTTCCAGTGTAAACTGGCCCAAATATGCTCTCAGGCCCTTCTTCATTCTCAGCAATCACGACTTGGGCTTGCTTGTCATCTTGGCCCATATCAATACCCCCATCATCGAAAATAACATTGTCCTCAAGGTTAAGAGAAGGAAACAGAGCTTAAATGTCCAGCAATGACTCCCACGTGGCCTCTTCACGTGGCTTGCCTTGCCACTCCACTAAAACTTGACGCGTAGCGCCAGTTGGTCCCGAAACAACACGAGTGTCGACAATGGCAATAGGTTGAGTTACAAATGGCTCCAAAGGTTCAGGTAAGGGCAATAAATAAGTAAGAGCGGGGCCAACACACTTCTTTAGGAGGGAGACATGAAATACATTGTGGATGCGACTGTGGGCTGGTAAGTGAAGATTATAAGCAACCGACCCAACCTTGGCAAGAATTTGATAGGGCCCAAAGTAATGGTTAGCCAATTTGTGGCTGAGGCGTTTAGTAATCGACGTTTGTCGATAAGGTTGGAATTTCAACAAAGCCCATTCGCCCACTTCGAATTGTTCATCCCTGCATCGAGCATCTGCAATTTTTTCATGCGAGTCTGAGCACGCTGCAATTTCTCCTGGAGGTGAGAATGAAGCTCTGCACGTCCAGTGAGTAATTCTTGTATTGCATCGACAATGGCAATTCTGGGAATCACATTAGGGATGGTTGATGGTTTGCAGCCATACAAGGCTTGGTAAGGAGACATGCCCGCTTCTGTATGCAATGTGGTGTTATACCATAACTCAGCCCAAGGAAAGTGTTGCATCCACAGTTTGGGTTGTTCACTGATAAAGCATCGGAGATACTACTCCAAACACCTATTAAGTACTTCTGTCTGCCCATCAGACTGGGGATGATAGGCGGTGTTGTGATGTAAATTAACACCACTATAATTTATCAATTACTTCAAGAATGAGCTCATGAACAAAGGATCACGATTCGACACGATATGTTTAGGGAACCCATGCAAGCGAACCACATGCTTAATGAACTCTGCAGAAGTTGAACTTGCAGTGTAGTGGGGTTTAAGTAGAATAAAATGTGCACTTAGTTATTCTATCAACCACAACCAAAATGGCGGTGTACCCATTGGAACAAGGAAGGGCAGTAATAAAATCCATGACCACCTCTTCCTAGGGCTGAGAGGGATGGGAAGTGGTTGAAGTAAGCCCTGCGACTTTTGAGTCGAATATTTCGACTGTTGGCATACTACACCGCTCTTAACAAAAGCTTCCACCTGTTGTCATAGTTTTTTCCAAAAAAAAATTTCAACAACCGCCTTGTAGGTCTTAGTGGACCCACTGTGGCCTCCCACTGGGGTAGTGTGGAAGTAATGTATAATTTGGTCTTGTATAGCAGTATCCTGGGGAACCCAAAAACGATCATTAAAAAATAGGTAGCCATCATGTACCATATATGAAGCATTTAATTCCCCTGCTTCGAATTACTCCTTAAGCTTCAACACCTCAGTATGTTCTGCATGTAATCGGTGTAAATCATCGAAGATGGTGTGTTGCACACCAAACAGAGCAAAGCACAGACCATCGCTTCTACTACCATCATCCTCACCCAATCGAGATAAGGCATCTACAACCTGGTTCAATTTCCCTGAACGATAAAAATCACAAATTGAAAGCCCATTAACTTAGCATAGTAAAACTGCTGGTCTGGGGTCTGCACTACTTGGCTCATCAATTCTTTAAGGCTTCTATGGTCTGTACGAATTTCAAAGTGCCTACCCAATAGATAGTGGCACCATTTCAAAAATGCTTGTGTTACTGCATACAATTCACGCACATAAGCAGAGGCAACAAACAATTTGGATTTTAGTTTCTTACTAAAGTATGCCAACGGGTGACCATCTTGGGAAAGCACTGCACCCACACCCAAATACGAGGCATATGTTTCTACAACAAAGAGGCACTCAAAATTTGGAAGAGCTAAAACTGGAGCTTCCGTCATTTGTCGTTTGAGAGCCTCAAAGGCAATCTGTGCTTCATCATTCCATTTAAATTGATTATGCTTAAGCAACTCAGTGAGAGGATAAGTAATCAAAGCATAATTTCTAACAAATTTTCGATAATACCCCGTGAGGCCCAAGAATCCTCGGAGTTGTTTCACATTCGTTGGTCAAGGCCACTCCAACATTGTAGCCACCTTCTTTTGATTGACATGAACTCCTTCTCGGCTAACTGTGTGTCGCAAGTAATCAATGGTGTCACGATAAAAGCTTCACTTAGACATTTTAGCAAAGAACTCATGCTCTGTTAAAGCCTGCAGCACAATCCTCAAGGGCTCAACATGTTCCTCAATTGATTTGCTAAAAACCAATATATCATCATAAAATATAGTAACGAATTTGCGCAAATAAGGTTTAAAGATCTTATTCATGGCAACTTGGAAGGTGGAGGGTGCGTTTGTCAGCCCAAATGGCATAACGACGAATTCATAATGACCAAGGAGCGTTCTAAATGTTGTCTTATGAATGTCTCATTCAAGTATCCTGATTTGGTGGTATCCAGCACACAAATCCAGCTTCGAGAAAAACGCTGGCCCTAGTAAATCATCCATGATTTCATCAATGGTGGGGATGGGGAATTTGTCTTTTATTGTAGCCTCATTCAAGACTCTATAGTCAACACAGAACCTTCATGATCCATCCTTTTTCTTGACAAGCAAAACAAGGGAGGAAAATGAACTTTGACTTTCTTTGATAACCCTTGACTACAACATATCCTCAACCAATCGCTCAATCTCGCCTTTCTAAAACTGTGAGTACCGGTACAGCTTGACATTGATGGGTGCTACATTGGGCAAAAGCTCAATGGGATGGTCCACATCACGCTTGGGTGGTAGCTCCGTGGGCTCCTGAAACACGATACTGTAGTCTTTTAGCACAGCCTGAACTTCTAATGGGATCGTGACTGGTGTCTCGGACCCTTCTTGAAGAGAAGGAAAGCAATGCAGGGCATAAACTCCCACGATGGCATCATTGCCGATTTCCCCTGTTCAACGCCTTAAATTTCAGAGGGCTGATATCCACCATTTGATCTCTATGGAACTGTACTTTTTGTCCTCCCAACATGAAGCTCATCACTAGCTTCCTATAATTGGCTGTGATATTGCCGAGATTGGCAAGCCATTGAACCCCAAGGATCACGTCACACCCAGAGACACCAGGTACAAAATATTCGGCATCGATTCTAGTACCCTGTATCATCAAAGTCAAATTCTCACACTTGTGGGAACAAGGTAATTGCTGTCCACCACCTGTTAGTACATTAAAATTATTGACAACAGTTAATGGAAGTTTCAAGCGTTTCACCACACTCTCACGGATGAAGTTGAATGTGCTCCCACTTTCAATGAGCATCTTGAGAGGCTCTTTCTTGAAGTACCCAGTGACCCTCAACGTCCGTGGATAGAATTCTCCTTCAATGGCATTTAAACTGATTGATGGTGTAAGTTTCATCAATTCAGTGTCAACATCAACGTACTCTTATTCCTCATCTGACTTCTCGCAAAGGATTTCCTACATCTCATCCTACCCCAACATCAAACAAAAGGTTGGTTTACATTGATGGTTTCTGCTGTATTTGGCATCAAAACAGTAACATAGCCCTTTCTCCCAGTGTTCTTTCAACTCCGTTGTTGTGAATCTCTTATACGCGGGCTCTAGTGTGGCATTATTCGACCCTTTGCCCGACTCTGCTAGTTTGGTGACAATAGCAAAAGTTTTTTGCGAGACTAAGTTAGTATTTGGGGACAAACTAACTGAACCATACGTACCTCCGCGATTTCTAAAATGTCCAATGGAGCGTTGGTAAGAGCTTCGATGTGCACGCTGAGTTTTCTCATATTGTTGCTCTTGATGCTTCGTGATCGATGAAACTTGACGATAGGATGTAGGTTGCGCCAATGTGATCTTCCCTTGTAGATGCTCTTTCAAGCCTTCGATGAAGAAGCTAATCATCCAGCCTTCTAACAACCCTCTGACCTGGTTGTAATTGCTTCAAATTCAGCTTGATACGCTTTCACTGTTCCAATTTGTGTAACACATTTCAGTGCCTTTTTAGGATCATCATACATCGATTTCCCAAAAAGAGCAAGTAAAGTTTCCAAAAATGATGGCCAAGTCTCTGCCAATTCGTTCTCAACCATCCATTAGCACCAAGCATATGCTGGGCCTTCCATGTGCAATGATGAAATCCTCATTCTCCGATTCATGGGCGTCGAGTACAGCTCGAAGCACTCCTTCGCTTTGAACACCCATTCTTCAGCATTTGTTCCATTGAATCGAGGCATCTCAACCTTCAGATGACGTTCAGGAATATACCCCGTAGCATCCCCTGCATCATCCTCTGTAATTCTGATTGGTGCCGCTGAGCTGCTAGTCTCTTCTTTGCCTTTCCCACGCAGCAACAGTTAGCATCGATTTTGGTCAATGCTTCCCTATGATCACGATCTATTGCCATCATCTGCTCATTGAAGGTACTAAGCTTCGCCTCCACGACTTTCTGTGACTTCATGAATTCCACATTCACACTACCAATTTTTTATTAGAGCACCTTCTGGGCATTCTAAAATTCCAACATTGTGATTCTCGATCTTTCTGTATAAGTTCCTTCAGCCATGGTGAATTTCTCTCAATGAAAGCACCATTGATAACGTCTACAGTAACAAACAAGGAAGATATAAATAAGAAAATGGAAACATAGAGATGGAATTAATGGCAAATAGGTATCAGATTCCCTGTGAAAGATAATGGGAAAATATACACAAAGATAACCTGTTTGAGCCAGGCAACTCCTAGATCAAAGATATACCAAAATACAGTCATTCGCCTTATTACAAAACTAGGAAATATAAAGACGTCATTTGGTCTAACAAACAGTCACGAAATACACCCTTCTAGCCATGCATGCATAACAAAATCTCTCATCCAGCTAGGCTGTTTCTTGAGAAGTTGCTCATGCACAAAATCTTCTAATGGTTCCACCAATTGCTTGCCAGTTGTCTCAACTTTCTTCTTCGAGCTTCCAGTGTAAACTAGCCCAAATATGCTCTCAGGCCCTTCTTCATGTTGGAGATTGTGCCCTAGGGCCAATCATTTTATAAATATGTTGTGAACATATTAATTAATTTATGGAGATAAATTAATGGTTATCATATTATTAGCATGTTTACTATGATAACAGTCCGTGATTAATTATGAGATAATTAATCTAAACTGTCCCTGGTCGCTCATTCAAGTGGGAACTTGAAATGAACTAAGACCAGCATGACCTCGGTGCATAGAGATGCATGCACTAGATGCTGGAACGAGAGTCATGGTGCAATTACGTAAGGGGTTACGAGTTGCTGGAATGACCCGGAGAGTCCTGCATGGGTTTAGTCATCAGCTTGCCTCTCCTGTACACCTGTCACGACGCCTTAGACCTGAGGTCATCATTATTCCGGCGTTGCAGTTGTCAGACTTTGGCTTAGTCTAACGCTGCCCGTAACAGGGTAGTCATAAGGGCTAAGTACGGGTTTGGTTGATTGCCGTGCTGAGGAATGTGGACTGACCAAAATTGGGATTTTGTTCCCCATTAAATTGGGAGATATCTTACTGGCGCCCTCGATGAGTCTGTCCAGGAAATGCATGGCCATGCTAGATATTGGGACTTACTCAAGGAGATCGAGAAAGTAAAGGTTTGGATCATGGGTGACTTTCCCGTGCCTGGTCCATGACCAAGATATCGCAGAACAATAGGGTCGGTGCCATGGAGGTACTAAGGTTAAGTCGGTTTTGGTAAAAACCGATAACTCACGTGTTTTGGGTAGTCGTGATGGCTTGCTAGAGTCCGCTCACGACTTGTAGGTCATGGAGATGACCTACTGCCAACTTCACGTGGGGCCTGCTGGGTCACACACGAGCAGGAACAGGACACCGTTTAAAAGGGACACGAATTAGGGTTAATTCGTGGGTCACTCCGGTGGCACGATTTAAGACAAAGAGGAAATGTCTGGGACATTATGTCTTGTCTTAATTGATCTACAGTTGTGAAGTATTTAAATTTGTGGGACAAATTTAAATATAATAATTGTTAAATGATTAATGGGGATTAATTATTTACAATTAAAATATTAAGGAAAAATAATTCAGATAAGGTTCCTAAAAGTTAGGAAATTATTGAATTATAAAATTCCCTAATATTGGCATGAGGGTGGCGCCTCTTTTAGCATTTTAAATTAATAAAATTGTTTTATTAATTTAATTCATGAATTTGAATTCAAAAGATTTGATGAAGATGTCAAAAGATTTGATTCAAATAGATTTGGTGAGATCTCCACCCAGTATCTTTGGTGAATCATGAATTCCTAAGAGTTAGGAATGTTTTTTATTTATAAAATTCCAAGATAAATAGGGGAGAGATGGCGCCATCTTGGTGGGTCCCAAGGGGAGATTTGATCTCTCATTTTGATTCCCCAAGATTGCATTTTGAATTTAAATTGAAATATTAAGGTAATATTTTAATTGTAAATTCAAGTCCTAAAATAATTATATTATCAGAATATTATGATTTTAGGAATATTAAATCACCAAAATAATATATCTATATATATGGGGAGCAAGTCGACTTGCTCCCCAAGCCTAACCCTAGCTCACAATTGATTTTGTCTTCCTCCTAGTAGAGAGAGAGAAAAATCGCCACTTAGCTTTCTAGAGAGAGAATTCGAATTTTCCTAAAGAGTTAGTGAGAAATTCGAGTTGTGGGATTGTTAGGGTTTTGAGAGAAGAAAAACAAAAGGAGTTTTGTTGTTGTCTTCTCCCTTTTTGCGCCACCATCAAACTTGGTTCAAGAAAGAGTTCTTGAATCAAAACTCTGTAGATTCAGTTCCCGGTTCCTTTGGAGAAAGGAGCAGAAGGCTAGCACCTTGGTGCCCGACAAACTGTTCGTGTGGATCACCGGTGGAGGAAGGACGCTGATAGTGGACTTCTCGAACTCGCCTAAGTATAACCAAGCCGATTGAAACTTTGAGGTATAACACTTTTCGTATCTGGTTTTAAATTCAGCTAGCGGATCTCCGGGGGGAAATCTTGGGCAGCGCATAAAATTTTTGTTTTACGTTTTTGCTTCCGCTGCGTGTTTTGCTCCGGGATTTCCCAACACTTCATTCTCAGCAATCACGACTTGGGCTTGCTTGTCATCTTGGCCCATATCACCACGTGATTCCCTCTTTGTTACATTTATCTATCTTTATGCGTATTTTCTAGTTAGGATGTCATAAAGACAAAGAAAAACGCTATGGATCTTTACGTTTTCTTCCCGTGTTCATTCCCTTCCTCCAAATTAAACTTTAGCAACCTCAATGCACAAAATGAACAAAGTTGGAGCAAAAATTAGGGCAAATTCAAAGAAATGAAAAGATGAACTTTTGAGAGCAAATCGAATATAGGAAGACATGATTTCAAAATCTAAATGAGGGAATCCACGATGGTTTAGTGTCGAAATAAATTAAAAATCTTGATCAATGGTTGAGAAATTCAAAGGATTGATCATGGATTTGTGAGTAAAATCAAATGGACAAGATTAAATTCTTATTTATGGCATGTGATTTAGAGCCATGAGAAAGAGAGAAATTGAATCATTAAGGTTTTTTTTTTTCTCATTGATGATTGATCCCATCTTCTTAGACTATAAATTATTAAATTATAGTGAAATATGTGAAGAAAGGTGAAGGGATTGGTGAGAAAAAAGGAAGGGAATTGAATGGAGTAAGAAAGACCGAGGATCAATTTTGAAGAGACAAGGATGAACTAAAAAAAAAAGAAGAATTCGTCAAGAATAACTTGTTGGAGATTGTGCCCTAGGGCCAATCATTTTATGTATATGTTTTGAACATATTGATTAATTTATGGAGATAAATTATGTTGTTATCATATTATTAGCATGTTTACTATGATAGCGTCCTTGATTAATTATGAGATAATTAATCTAAATCCGTCCCTGGTCGATTATTCTCGTGGGAGCGAGAATGAACTAAGACCAGCATGACCTCGGTGTATGGAGATACATGCACTAGATGCTTTACGAGAGTCATGGTGCAATTATGTAAGGGGTTACAAGTTGCTGGACTGACCCGGAGAGTCCTGCATAGGTTTAGTCATTAGCTAGTCTCTCCTGTACACATGTCACGATGCCTTAGACCTGAGGTCTTGACTATTCCGGCGTTGTAGTTGTCAAACTTTGGCCTAGTCTAACGTTGCCCGTAGCAGGGTAGCCATAAGGGCTAGGTACGGGTTTGGTTGATTGCAGTGCTGAGGAATGTGGTTGACCAAGATGAGATTTTGTCCCTCATAGAGATGAGAGATATCTAACTGGCGCCCTCGATGAGTCTGTCCAAGGAAAGAGTGGCCACTCAGTAAATTGGGACTAACTCAAGAAGATCGAGAAAGTTGTGGTTTGGATCAAGGATTACTTTCCCGTGCCTTATCCAGAACCAAGAAATCGTGTGACAATAGGGTCTATGACAAGGTGGTACTAAGGTTAAATCGGTCATTTTGATAAAACGATAACTCACGTGTTTTGGGTAGTCGTGATGGCTTGCTAGAGTCTGCTCTCGACTTGTGAGTCATAGAGATGGCTTGCTGCCAACTTCACGTGAGGCCTGCTGGGTCACACATGGGCAGGATCTGGACACCGCTTAAAGGGACACGAATTAGGGCTAATTCGTGAGTCACTCCGGTGACACAATTTAAGACATAGCTAAATGTCTGGGACATAAAGTCTTGTCTTAAATAAAATCTACGGTAATGATATTTAAATTTGTGAGACAAGTTTAAATATATTAATTGTTAAATAGTTAATTGGATTAATCTATTTACAGTTATAATATTAGGGAAAATAAATCAAATAAGGTTCCTAAAAGTTATGAGATTATTGATTTATTAAATTCACTAATATTAAGATAAATAGGATAGAGGGTGGCGCCTCTTTAGGATTGATTTGATAATCCATTAATTTAGGGATTCCCTAATTATAATTATCAAAATCCCCAACTCTATAAATAGGGCTAGGCAAGTCAACTTGCCCACTTCTTTCCTAGTGAAGAGAGAGAAAATTTTAAGCTCCCTAATTATAGAGAGAAGAAAATCGAGTTTCCCTAGAGTGAGAGGAAATTCGATTTACATCCTAGGTTTAGGGTTTTTGAGAGAAAACAAGAAAAGTTCTTGTGTGTTCTTGGCGCCACTTTTCTCTTAAGTTTCAAGAACTGTTCTTGAATTTTGAGAGTCGTTGATCGAGTTCCCTTGTTCTTTTGGAGAAAAGGACTGAAGACTAGCACCTTGGTGCCACTAAACTGCTCGTGTGGATTACTGGCAGAGGAAGGACGCTTCGTGTGGACTTCTCAGAATTGCACTGTTCAACTGGACCGATTGAAACTCTTGAGGTATACCACTAACTTTACCGGTTTAAATTCATCTAGCGGATCCATAGGGAAATCACTTTTGTTTTTGCTCAAATTCGAGTCCAAGTCCGAGTATCATAGTACCTTATCCATACTCTACCTATGATCTAGGAAGCATGAAAATTGACACGGACACACTGACACGCTAGATTCTTAAAATTATACGACACGACACGACATAATATATAAAAAGTAATTAAAATCCATAAAATTTTATGAAAATTCAAAAATTACAGTATCTATTCATAATATATGTCATATGTGATATTATTTTTTATTGTTTGCCATAATAAAGTCACAAAAAATTAATTTTATATTTTGAAACTTATTAATATATGTTGTATGGGTGTCGTATGGATATCGTACGAGTATCGAATACGGACACGTATCTAACACGACAACACACTATGAAAGTGAAGTGTCCATACTTCATATCATCCTCACATGGAACCTTAATTAGTTTTTGTAATTTTAAAATTCCAAGTAATTATCTGCAAGTTCAAAATATTTGAACCAAAAATCAAGGGTAGATTGGTCATTCCATTAGCCCAAGTCTACTAATTTCACGGTGCTGAATATTGGTGAAGCTCATTTAAAACTCAACGTAACGTTCCCATCCATCATAATTCATAAGCTCACTCACCTTCCCTCCCTCCCTCTCATTTCTTCATCTAATAATCTAACTGTACTTTACTCTTCTCTTCTCTCTATAAAACCCACAATATACGACTTAACACTCAAAAATAGCAACACTTATAGAATTGATTGGTGAGGGTTTTAGAGAGAGAAATGGCGCCGAAACGGGAATTTCCGGCGATAGAGAAATGCAAGGGCACGACGGCGACGTCGTACGATTCCATCGCCGCCGACCTCGACGGCACTCTTCTCATCTCCCGAAGCTCTGTTCCTTACTTCATGCTCGTCGCCATTGAAGCCGGCGGTCTCCTCAGAGGTCTCATTCTCCTTCTTTCTCTTCCAATCGTCATCGTCGCTTACCTCTTCGTCTCCGAAGCCCTCGGTATCCAAATCCTCATCTTCATCTCTTTCGCCGGCGTCAAAATCCGCGACATCGAACTCGCTTCTCGCGCCGTCCTCCCTCGGTAATAATCAATCAATTAAGACTTCTGATTTCCGATTCACTCTATTTCCAACCTCGCCAGTCAAAATCAACGGCCGATTTCGATTTCTGTTATTTCGATTTCTGATTCACTCTATTTGTTTAGGTTTTACGCCGCCGATGTTAGATCGGAGAGCTACGATGTGTTCAATCGGTGTAAAAGGAAGGTAGTGATAACGGCGAATCCGACGGTGATGGTGGAGCCGTTCGTGAAGGATTTTCTTGGCGGCGATAAGGTGCTAGGAACAGAGATCGAGGTGAATCCGAAGACGAAGAAGGCAACGGGATTCGTGAAGAAACCTGGTGTGCTTGTGGGGAAACACAAGAGGCTAGCGATTTTGAAAGAGTTTGGTGACGATTCGCCTGATATTGGGATCGGAGATCGCGAATCGGACCACGATTTCATGGCTATTTGCAAGGTTTAATTTCTTGTCTTACTCTTTTGTTTTTCTTTTGCCTAATTTGTTACGTGCTGATTTGGATAGTTGTAGTTAAGTAGGTTACTTCTAAATTCTAATTAAGTTTTAATAATATGGAATAATTATTATTACGTTCATTGTTAAATAGGACAAATTACAAAATCTTAGAAAGTAAGATATGATGATTTTCTGTTCTTGATGTACGAGATTCCGAAATGACCAAGTGAATTTTTTAAAAAATAAAAGACATAAATACTATGATCGGCCTATAATTACTAATTATTAGCTTGATTTGTGTTGAGTTATGTAAAGCCTATCGTTAATGGAAACATCTGATTTTTAGATCTATTCAATATCTTGTGAATTTCATTACCCTGGAGCAAGCTATTCTGAGAGGATTTTGGAGGAAAGTATTAAATAAAGAAATATAGCACGAAATTATTAAAATTGTATAACCTTATGTCGAATAGTTTGGAATTTTGACTTGTTTATTGAAGTGTAGAATTAATCAAAATTGGACGGAACATGTGCTTCTTTCATGCATTGCATGCTAATGAATTTCCTCAACAATAAGCATATGATAACTGGAGTAACTTTTTTCCTCCTGAATTTATGTTGGCCAACTATATATATCTCTATTCTATTGCGTGCCTGAGATGCAATATATATATATATATATATATGAAGTTGTTGCTAACTTGTGTAGATGAATTAACCACCATGTCAATCTAAATCGTCTATACAACAATCTTATTGGTTTCTATTATAAACAATGAACCTTTTCCTATTTTCCTTAAAAGGCATAGTGATTATTATAATATTAGTGTTATCATAAAGTAAACACCAATTAGTGTTGAGTATGTGACTGACTAGGCATCTGTAGCTCAATTGATCAATTTTGCTATTTTATATATGAAGATAATGAATGAAGAAGCCTATATTTTTTTTTAGAAAACTTACAGTTTAGTCCTCGAAAGATCACCAAGTTGACAACTTGATCCTTGAAAGATTAAAACGATATACCTTTTAGTCTTTGAAAGATTAAAATGATATATTATTCAATCCATAAAAAGAATTAATTAGTATACCATTTTGATCTTTTCGGGATTAAAAATTGTACATTTAATCTTTAAAGGATCAAGTTGTTAACTCGGTAATTTTTTAAGGACCAAACTGTTAGTTTACTTTATTTTTTTCACACTTTGTTTAACCCATGGATTGGATCAGTGAAACGAAGGTATCTGTTATTAAGCGTGTCCTAGAGGCATGCATCAGCCATCACTGTAACTTATTAAAAGGAGTATGACTTTCTTTTTTCCTTTTTGTAGGAATGTAGGATATGACTTTCTTTTTTGTTTCCATTCTCTATGTCTCTCTCTATACGAAGAATTGTAGTTCTTATCTCTGACCTCAGTGGGACCCACTGTCTTTACCATCCCCAACAAACTGCCAGCTCAGACATTAAGTGGTCAATTCCTAAATAAAAGCATTCTAATTAATGTTGTCATGGGTTGGTAACCTCCCAGCCCGAAAGAAATTAAAGGAAGCTAGCCTACTTCAACTTGAAACTGTGGCAATTAATTAACAATAGAAAAACAGGACAATACTTGACTCGTCAATATATCGTCCCCCTGAATTCCAACCCTTTTTTGATCCAATATTTATATCTGAATATTACTTCCCATATATTATCTACTTGTCAAAGTACAAATTTAGTCCAATATCTTTCACTAAGTTTTCAATTTGGTCCTATATCTTTTTTTGTTGTATTTTTTTATCTCATATCTTTAGGTCAGGTCCCAATTCGTCCTATATCTTTTTTTGTTGCAGATTTGGTCTCATATCTTTGGATTCATTGCAGAATTAGTTTTATATCTTTGGGTCAAGTGCAGAAGTAGTCTTATATTTTTGTAAAAAGATTAATTAACAATTGATCCTTTTATAAAGCTATGGGACCAATTATACAACCTAAACAAAAGATATAGGATCAAATTGGGACCTCTTGTATAGATATGGGACAAAAAATGCAACAAAAAAATATACAGAACCAATTTGAGAATTTAGTAAAAGATATGAAACTAAATTTACACTTTGACCTATTATATATTATTTATTACATGATCCTAGTGACTTTCCCATTTTGGAGAGTTTGGTTCACTCAATTAGTCTTTTATATCTTAGACACAATCTTAAATCTGAATATTATTCACACAATTCACCACATCTCTGTTTTGTGGTTTGCTGATCATGCATCACATTATGAATGCCTCAATTAATTTCGCTGAGTTTCAAGCTAAGAAGATACTCCCTCTGGTTCTATATATCTGGTGTTTAAGGTTTCTACACACAGATTAAGGAAATGATTAGCTAACATAGAATGAAGAGAAAAATGAAGTAAAATGACTAAACTATCCCTATTAAATTACTTGAAAAATGTTTATACATTTATGACTCTACTATATTTAATAGGGGTAGAATAGTAAAAAAATAATTAATGCTCTCTTGAATTTATAAAACATCAGATATTTTGGAACAAAATTGATTTTCTAAAACACCAGATATTCAGAACCGGAGGGAGTAAGTTTTTTTTATATATTTTTGGGTGAACTGTGTAATTTAATGGGGTTGTCATATTTACGTTTTTGTCCTTCCTAGGACAAATAAAATTGGGATATATATATATATAAGATTTAACTTATGATGTTATTTAACTTAGAAATGTGGACATTTACTTGGAAGGCAAAAACTTTTAAGCTTCAAGTTTGCTTGAAATATTAACTCTTTATCTTTATTTTATTTGAATTGAAGTATGAATGACATCATTTATATTCTTGTTACAACTGTAAATATAGTTCATAGTTGTACTACAGTACTCATACCCGTATTTAAAATTTTGAAGTGTTTATATATATATACACACACACGAGAAAATCTACTATTTGCTATTTGGTCTTTAGTAATTATTTAGTTCTTGAATTTAAATTAATTTTCTTTTATTTTTTTGTCTTTAAAAATTTGTATTAAATTAATATTATTTGGTCTCTGAATTTGAACACTTTTTAGTATATAAATTTGTACTAAATTTATACTATTTAGTCCCTAAACTTATATTGAATTTTTATTTTTTAGTCCTTGAATTTAATCTTGGAATCAAATCTTTGATAAATGCAATAATTTAAGAGCTGAGTAATATATTTTGATTATTTAGAAATTGATTAATTGATTCGGTACGAAATTCAGAAACTAAATACTAGGTTTTCTATATATATTTATATATTAGTTCCTCCTTCCTAAGAAATTATATAGAAACCGATATTTTTAATTTTAGTCCTCTGTTAATGTTAGTCTAAGAAGCATGGACACTTCATTTTGAGGGCGGGTCGCCGTGTCGGACACGTGTTAGTGTCCACACCCGTACGACACTGACACGACACATATTCATAAATTTTAAAATATAAATTAATTTTTTGTGGCTTTACCATAACATATAAGAGAAAATAATAATACATATGACATATATTATGAATAAAACTTGTAATTTTTAAATTTTTCATTAAAAATTATGAATATTTAATTATTTATATATATAAATATATGACGTGTCGTGTCGCGTAATTTTGAAAGTTTAGCGTGTCGCTGTGTCCGTGTCAGTGTCGTGTCCCGTGTCCGTGTCAGTGTCCATGCTTCTTAGATGTTAGTGCACTAATTTTGTGACATCATATCATGGCTATTGGCTAATACAGGAGGGTTTATATATATATATATATAAGATTTAACTTTTGATGTTATTTAACTTAGAAAAGTGGACTTTTATTTGAAAGGAAAAAACTTTTAAGCTTCAAGTTTGCTTGAAATATTAACTCTTTATCTGTCTTTTATTTTTTTTTTTGATACACTATCTGTCTTTTATTTGAAATGAAGTATGAATGACATCGTTTATATTATTCTTACAACTGTAAATATAGTTGTACTACAGTACTCATACTCGTATTAAAAATGTTGAAGTACTCTTTTATATATATATATATTATATCCTCCTTCCTAACTAAGAAATTATATAGAAACTGATATTTTAAAGGTTAGAGTATAAATTAGGTTTTATATCTTTTATTGAGCTCTTAATTTAATCTTTCATATTTTTTTATTGCACTTTTGGTCTTATATATTTGTAAAAGGTCTCATTTTGATTTTATATTAGTTGATCATTTTGCAAAGATACGAGACATTTTCTGCACCTGAACCAAAGATACACGACCAATTCTGCAATTGACCCAAAAAATATCGCACCAAATTTTGCTATAAAAAAAGATATGAAACCAAATTGAAAATTGACCCAAGTATATAAGACCAAAAGTGTAGCAAAAAAAATATACCTATTTCAAAATTTAGTCCTCTGTTACTGTTAGTATCCTAATTTTGTATCATCAAATATATCATGGCTTTTGGCTAATAATATTACAGGAAGGCTACATGGTGCCACCCAGCAAGACCGCAAAACCAGTCCCACTTGACCAACTCAAAAGCCGCCTAATCTTCCACGACGGCCGCCTTGTCCAGCGCCCAACCCCACTCAACGCCATCATCACCTACCTTTGGCTCCCTTTCGGCTTCATCCTCTCTATCATCCGTGTCTACTTCAACCTCCCTCTTCCTGAACGCATTGTCCGCTACACCTATGAGCTCCTCGGCATCCGCCTCGTCATCCGCGGCAATCGCCCGGCCCGGCCATCCCCGGGAACCCCCGGCAACCTCTACGTCTGCAACCACCGCACCGCTCTTGACCCCATCGTCATCGCCATCGCCCTTGGACGCAAAGTCTCCTGTGTTACTTACAGCGTAAGTAAGCTCTCCAGATTCCTCTCTCCTATTCCGGCCATCGCTCTCACCCGGGACCGGGCTGCAGACGCTGCTCGGATCACCGAGCTCCTCCAGAAGGGTGATTTGGTGGTGTGCCCGGAAGGGACTACGTGTCGCGAGCCGTTCTTGCTGCGGTTCTCGGCTTTGTTCGCCGAGATGAGCGATCGGATTGTTCCGGTGGCGGTTGATTGTAAGCAGAGTATGTTTTATGGGACGACGGTGAGAGGGGTGAAGTTTTGGGACCCTTACTTTTTCTTTATGAACCCAAGGCCTACGTACGAGGTTACGTTTCTCGACCGGCTGCCGGAGGAGATGTCGTGTAAGGCCGGAGGGAAGTCGGCGATCGAAGTGGCGAATCACGTGCAGAGGGTGTTGGGTGAAGTTCTGGGATTTGAGTGCACTGGGTTGACCAGAAAGGATAAGTACTTGTTGCTTGGAGGGAATGATGGAAAAGTGGAATCCATGTACAACGCCAAGAAGTGAAGCTAAAGGGTACGTTTGGAGGGAAATAATGAGGGTATTATTGAAGTCGATCGTTTCTGTTTGCTAGCTATAGAAAAGAGTTAGTTACTCGATCATCACATCAGCAATTGGTATTATTTTTGGGGAATTCCTATATTGATGAGATCGAAGGGTTTCTTGATTACTATTAGTTACTACTTACTATATACATTGATTTTGAAGAGTTTTAAATATTGTTGATGTAAACTTCCTATCTGCTTTTGGGGATTATCATTGATATTTGGTGCCATTGCCCTATACTGGTCTTGTGCTTGCTTCCTAATATTTGATATATTCAGTGACCAACCAAATTATGTTATATTGTTACATGGTGTTGTGCCTTAGTCGTTCAACAAATTTTGCGATGATTGGCTTTACCTTGTTTGTTTGTTTGGTTTTTTAGCATTTTAAGAGTAAAATTTCTCAAGTTTTAACTGCACTAAATTTATGTGCATGGGGATTTAAATTCTTATCATATATCCTTTAATTTGCACCCAGGATATATCTAATCTGGGCCTTAAAATAAAGTTGCATTGAGTGAACCCAAGATATACTCATCACAAGCTTCTTTGACCCATTCAAGGATTTCACCGTCTACTTAATTTGCTTCATTAGTTTCTGTGTTAGAACTTAGAAGTTATCTTTGTTTAAATCTTGTATATCTTGAATCAATTATTTCAATATTGAGTTGCTTTTCTGACTGAGATTAGACAATTTTAAATTTATATATTTTCAAAACCAATTATTTCAAAGACAATCACTAGATTAATGTATGTAACACCAACAGCTTTGTATCAAAAAAATAACACCAACAGCTTTAATATGAAGTTGGCACACTTACACATGATTCTAAAAATGTTTATTAAAATTGGAAATTGAAATAGAGAAGGAGTAACAAATGCAATGAAATTTTTGCATTAAGCTTTCTACAATATATATATGAAGAGAGAAAACAAAAGAAGAAAAACAATAAAACCCATGCATATATTGACCCACAAATTTCTCATATATAGGAATTTTGAATTTAAAATTTGGTATCACAAATATACTATAAATGTATAAGTCACCTCTTGATGGCCGAACCAAACTGTCCTCATGTGAACATGCATGCTCCAAAAAAAAATTTCTATGGTCTCAGCTGCTTGCTCCAGCTTGTGATCAACAGTACTATCTCACTCTAATGATCTTATCACTAACTTCATACAAAACCACATTAATTCATTAATTATCTACTTATAGTTATCCCTAGACAAGTATTTATATATTTTATTTTATTGATTATATATAGACTTAACTACCTTTTAAGAATTATTTCTCCCATTAACATCCCATTCCTTTCTTTATACTCGCCAAAATTCCCCCTAAGTCCCTGTTCAACACATTCACTTTAAGCCCATTTTTCATGAACAAAGTGAGTGACATCTTTTGCTCTACACGGTGGCCGGCCACCACGGCAAGGCGGTGCCGGAGTAGCACTGCGGCCGCGATTGACTTCATTTGCAAGTAAGCTAAATCCTTGCCTAAGCATATCCTTGGACCAGCATTGAAAGCAACAAACTTGAAAGAATCATGCATAGTAAACTTTGTGCCATCCAAAGAAAACCACCTCTCAGGGCGAAATTCCAAGCAATCCTCACCCCACGTGGACCTCATCCGGCCCGCCGTGTATATCGAATACGTCACCGACGATCCGGCCGGGACGAATGTGCCATCTGGCAACACGTCATCGGCCACCACGTGTTTTGAATCCTCAGGGACTGAAGGGTAGAGGCGTAGAGTCTCACACAATGCAGCTTTGAGATAAGTCAAACGGTCAACTTCGTCAAACTCTAATGGCTCGTCCAACCATCTTACCACGTCATCGCCACGTGTCTCCATCAGGACCGTGCAGATTTCCTGTAGGATTTTCTCTTCCACTCTAGGGTTTTGAATCACCAGCCAAAAGAACCAGCTCAATGCGACGGATGACGTGTCACGTCCAGCTAGGATGAAGTTGAGTGCCACGTGGCGGAGGAACTCGTCCGAATAAGATTCCTTTTTCTTCATGAACCTCGACAGCAAATCATCATGTGGGTCCTTTTGATGCTGACTCATCAACTCGAGTTTACGTTTGTCAATCACACTGGATAAATACTCCTCAATGTGAACAATGCTTCGGCTCAAGCCGACTTCCATTCCGAAGCCGAGCCATTTCTTGAGCTTCCACAACACCTCCGGTAGAATAAACCTCTGTAGCGAGGCTTCCGTGGCTCGATCGAAAGCCGACGCAAAGCCATTCTCCGGCAAGCCGGGTTTACAAGTTTTTGGGTCTTTTCCAAAAGCCAAGCCGCAGATATTATCAAACGTGAGCCGCAACATCAAGTCTTGCAAATCAATCGGCTCGGCTCTCAGCTCAGCCGTCTTGAGAATCAAGCAAAGCCGATCTTTAATGGCTCGAGTCACCCAACGAGCCATGGCTTGACGCAATGTCCGGGTGGTGAATTCCAGTGCGGCCGTCTTTCGTTGGAACAGCCACGTGTCACCATCTGAATTGAAAATTCCATCACCTAGCAAATCATGGAAGACCGCATGCCACGTAGGACCTTTCGGGTAATTATCGAATCGGGTCTTGAGTATGTGCTCCAAGTTCCTCGGGTCGCACGTGACAGTCACGTGACCTTGCTTTTTGGCGAGAAAAGGGATTGCGCAGATGCAAGTCTGGTACGTGCCACCACACGCGCGGAGGTTGTCGGTGATCCAGTCGTGCAGGCGGTCGCAATTTTCGATCAAGCCAGGGAGACTGCCCAATAGGGGCCAGACACGTGGACCATTTAGTGACCGTGAGATGAAAGTGAACCAGATTAGGTAACCAGTGACAGCCGCTAAAAGCACAAGAGCCGTACAAGCATCCATCAATTATTGCAACCACTCAAAGTTTAATTTCTCTCCTTTTTCTTTTCCTGAGAAAATCACACTTCAATTTTCCCGAGAAACAAACATATCAATCTGCAAAAGTGAAGAAGCAAATTAAGGAAGGTGTGTGTGCCTAGTATTATATAGTAATGGTGTAAAGGAAAGAAATTAGATCAATGAAGAAGAATTGAAAGAGAAGAAGAGAGATTAGAGTAGCTAGTGAAGAATGAAAAAGATAGAAGTGGGAGATTTATAGGTGAGAAATGGGAGATATAGGAATTAATAGGTAGTCATGAAGATGGCACCACCATCATCATCACTAATAAGAAAAATGGAAAAAGAAGAGATGTGGGATATGAATATGATATTAATGCTCTGAAAAGGGTTGTTGAATCATTTTAAAGTAAAAACGCTTCATCCACCTCTCCCTATTAATACCAAAATTCCCCTCTTCTTCATCATCCTTTTCCCCACCACCTATTCAATATATTTTAATATACAAATTTTATTTTGATCCATAATACTTTTTCTTTTTCATTTTGGTCCTTAGTGTTTTTTTAAAATTTTATTTTGGTTCTTACTTAATAAGTATTACGGTTAGTCTCTGACTACTAAATCTAGTCATATGTATCTTCTTTAATTTTAAGTTCAAATTGTGTGACAAAATTAGTGTACAAGTTACTCTTGATCAGTTCTTTTCTCTGTCTAGTTAGAATCATCAAGAAATAAGATCAAATTGGACTTAAAATCAGGATATAACCACATTTAGTAGTTAAGAATTATCAAAATAAAACTTTTAGAAAATATTAAGAATCAAAACAGAGAAAAAAAAATAGTAGGGACCAATATAAAATTGAGGGCAAACGTTATGGACCAAAATGAGATTTTGACCTATATATATCTTCCACTTAATTTCATCTATATTTATATTTTTAAATTATGACTTTTGATAATTTGGACTAGCTAGTTAGTCATTTAAAATGTGAATATCATGGCTCGATCTAGTATAATTTTCTTTGATATTACTCCCTCCGATTCTGAATATCTGGTGTTTTAGAAAATTATTTTTGTTTAAAAATATCTGATGTTTTATAAATTCAAGAGAGCATTAATTATTTTTTTACCATTCTACCCCTATTAAATATAGTAGAGTCATAAATGTATAAACATTTTCCAAGTAATTTAATAGTGATAGTTTAGTCATTTTACTTCATTTTTCTCTTCATTCTATGTTGGCTAATCATTTTCTTAACATGTGCGTAGAAACCTTAAACACCAGATATATAGAACCGGAGGGAGTATATTGTAAGATTTGGTTTATTTATATCATTGTAATTTATATAATTTATTAAATAAAATATTAAGTAATGTTGGGTTATAAATATTTTTAATCTATCTATATTATGTTCTCATATATAGCTTTAAATTCTTTTTTATTAAATAAATTACTGATTTGCATCATATAATTAGAGATCAATAACAAAAATATAAACATTTATTCATCTATATCTATACTATATTATATGTCTCAGACCATCTCTGTAATTGATATATAAAATTATAATCTAAAATGAATATCTATAAAAATATTGCCAAATATATATATATATATATATATATATATAAAACAAAAACAAAAAAAAATAACTTCCCATATAACTCATGTCCTTCATGAATTCCAAGAGAATTGGGTTTAAATTCCAAAACTCTTTTTTCCCTAATTTTTTTTATATTATTATATATCTTTTATTTCCAATTTTCAATTATTTTTAAATAATTTCAAAATTTAAAATAAACTTTACACTATATTTTTTAATCATTTTTATTATTTCAAAACAAAAAAATATTAAAGTTATTTTATTTTTATTTTAATTTTACATAAATATTTACATATCTGTTAGGGCACGCAAAACCCCTAATATCTACGTATGTTTTCCATAACAAACCGCTTCCATATACAGAATAAACCAATTATGACGAGTTGAATTAATTGATATATATATATATATATTATTGGGTTAAAGTACAGTTTTAGTCACATAATTTTTGCTCATGTCTCAATTTGTTTCCATAATTTTTTTTATTCACTTTTTGTCTCATATCGTTAGATTGGTTGGAGAATTGGTCTCATAATTTTTGGTCAGGTTGCAGAATTGGTTCCATATATATCTTTTGGTCAAGTTTCAGAATTGATTTCATATCTTAGGGTCAGATACAAAATTGATCCTATATCTTTGGGTGAGGTGGGACTGACAGTGAAAAGTTTTGTAAAAATATGAGACTAATTCTGCAACCTGATCAAATGATGTGGGACCAAATGTGTAACCTAAGCAAAAGATGAGATCAAAATTCAAAAGTGCAACAAAACAAATTATGAGACCAAATCAAATTAAGACTTGAGCAAAAGTTATGAGACCAAAAATATACTTTGACCTATATACTGTGATAAGTAAAAGATATGAGATCAAAATTCAAAAGTGAAACAAAATAAATTATGAGACCAAATTAAATCGAGACTTGAGTAAAAGTTATGGGATGAAAAATATACTTTTACCTATATACTGTGACTCTACTAATAGTATATCTTGTATATCTGTGTGTTACCCCTAGTTTCCTAGGAAATCCAAGAGGGTGAAAGCAGGAAATATTAAATGTTGGGAAATAAATGAGATTGGTTGAAGAAGATAGGAAAGGAAAGCCAGAGGAAAATCACAAGACAGATAAGCAAAAAGGTTGAGTCACGCATTGCAGTGCGTTTGGAATAATTAATTATATATATATATATATATATATGAGGTTGTTTTATGGTGAACACAAAAGTTATAAAAATTGTGTTATTTTACTAAATTAATCAAACAATAGTAATGATATATAATAAACATAATGGTCAAAGTACAAATTTGGTCACATATCTTTTACTCAGTTCTCAATTTAGTCCTATATATTTTTGTTACATTTTTAGTCCTATATCTTTGCAAAAGATCCCAATTTAGTCCCATATCATTTTTGGTCTCATATTTTTTGATCAGGTTACAGAATTGGTCTCGTATCTTTTCAAAATGATCAATTGTTTTAGTTGATCATTTGCAAAGATATAAGACTACTTCTGTACCTGACCTAATTAAAGACATGAGACCAATTCTACAACTAACCCATAGGACCAAATATGTGACAAAAAAATTTATGGGACCTAACCCAAAGATATGGGACTAAAAGTACAACATAAAAATATATAAGACCAAATTAGAAACTGAGCAAAAGATATAGGACCAAATTTGGACTTTGGCCAAAAATAATTAATGATTTTTTTTTTCTTCTAACTAATTAAATGGATTTTTGGTTAGGTTTAGGTGAGCAAACCTGGTAGCATTAATGTGTAGCCGTGTAGGTAAACTGTCTTCTTACCTATGCATCCACTTCCATGCATTCTCTGCATGCTCTGTAAAAAACACAGCCATTATATTCTAGGATTCTTCACACTCACAGAGTTGACTTCTACTTCTTATTAATGGCACTAAGTGAGATCTATGAAATATATAAAAGAAAAAGAAATATGTTTTTTAACGGCAAAAGTCTCAAATTGATCCATTATATATGGGGTCAATTTCAAAGTGGTTCTATATGTTATCATCTAGTTTTAAATTGGTCTTAAATCTACTTTCGAGACGTGATTTGACCTCATTTGTTAGTGATTTTAACTGTGCAGAGAAATAACTCTTCAAAAGATAGCACATTGTTTTGAACTTGTCGCATTTGGACTTGAAATGAAAAAAAATTGTGACCAACTTCAATTGTTTGATCGTGAAACGAATTATCCACTTTTAGAACTCAATTTGACCTTATTTGTTAATGGTCTCAAAGTACTTGTCAAAAGAAATTTATAGCTCTAGATTCGTCGCATTTGAGTTTAAAATGAAAGAGATATTACCACATTTAATATGTATCAGATCAATTTGAAATATGATGAAAATATATAGGACCAATCTAAAACAAATAAAAGATAAAGAGCCACTTTGAAATTAAATCCACTCCATAAATTTGAGACTTTGACTTTTTTTTTTTTTTTTTTTTTTTTTTTNTTTTTTTTTTTTTTTTTTATTTAAGTGCATGCCATACAGCCATAGCAAATTACAGCAATTAGTTGTCTCGACTCTCGCGCAACAAAGTATATTAAATTCGAACCAGGCAAAACACCATTTTGTGCCCCTAACGTTTGCAGTGATTTTCAGTTATGCCCCTAACGTTTCATTTTGTTCAAGCGTGCCCTCAATGTGAAACTAACGTTTCAATTATGCCCTCAATTTTGACTCAATGCCCATGTGGCAATTTTTTTACTTATGTGTCATTTTTTTGGTCTGACGTGGCATAATGACTGGACATTCATATTTTTTTTTTCCACCGTGGCATGATGACTAGATTTACATTTTTGAACATAAAAATTGAGTAAACTAGCAAATCAGTCCCTGGATTTACATTTTTCATCATCTTCATTCATTTTAGTCCCAAATCCTCAAAATAAAATTGTAAAGTGTCTCAAAACTCTTCCAAACATTCCAATTTAGTCCTTAAAAATATTAAAAACCCTAAAACCTAAACTCCAAACTCTAAACCCTACAACCCTAAACCCTAAAACCCTAATCCTAAAATTGTAAAGTGTCCCAAAACTCTTCCAAACATTCCAATTTAGTCCTTAAAAAATATTTAAAACCCTAAAACCCCAAATCCTAAATCCTAAACTTTAAAATCTTAAAAAAAAAGTTCGAGTTGTACAATTAGGTCTCTAAGCCATTCTTATCCCATTATTCTCAATTCCCTCTCCTTTTCATCATCTTCGTTCATTTTAGTCCTCAAAATAAAATTGGAAAGTGTCCTAAAACTTTTCAAAACATTCTAATTTAGTCCTTAAAAATATTTAAAACCTTAAATCTCTAAAACTTAATTTTTTCTAATCTTCATCTTCATTCAATTTAGTCCTTAAAAATATTAAAAACTCTAAACCCTACAATCCTAAACCCTAAACTCGAGAATCCCAAACCCCTAAACCCCTAAACTTAAATCCTTAAACCCTAAATTGTTCATCATTAAAAAAAAATAGTTCATCATCAATTCGTCATCATCATTCATCAGTTCATCATCCAATTTTTTTTTAAGTGACTAAAGATTCATCATTAATAAAAAACGTCTTCATCAATTTATCGTCTTCGTCTTCATCAATTCATCATCTTCTTTGTCTCCGTGATTCAACCTGTTGGGGATTCAAGGGCGCCTAAGGCAGCGGAAGCAAGAAAAACTGTAAATAAAAAAAACTTTAAACGCCCAGGTCCTAGAATTCCCGAACGGATCCGCTAGCTGAATTTAAAACTTTTGGTTAAGTGGTATACCTCACGAGTTTCAATCGTTTAGTTGAACGGGGCGTTTCCAAGAAGTCCACGTGACGCGTCCTTCCTCCGTCGGTAATCCACACGAACAGTTTGGGAGATGCCTAGGTGCTAGCCTCCTTCACTTCTCAAGTGAATCCGGAACCTTTATCTACGGGTGTTCTTTTAATTCAAGAACTCTTCTTGAATTATCAAGAACTATATGGCGCCTTGATCAAGAACTCTTCTTGATCCCACACAACCTTTTCACACAATATTAACTCTTAATATTGTGCGCCACTTTCTCTCTCTAGGAAAGCAAGGATGCGATTTTCTTTCTCTCTCCTCACCAAAGGCAAAATCGAATTTTCCTTCTAAGAAGAACTAGGCTAAGTCGACTTTTCTCTATGTGCATGAGGCTCTCACCCTTTTGATCTCACTTATCAAAGAATCCAATTCTTCTCTAAGTTTCTCACTCAAGAATCGAATTCTTGTGTGTCTCTCTCTAAGAATGTCGACTTTGGCTCCTATTTATAGGGTTTGGGGACTTTGATAATTATAATTTTAGGAAACCCTAAAATCATTTAATTATCAAACCATAAGATTATGATATCTTAATATCATGATTTTATGACTTGATTTCCAATTTAAAATATTACCTTAATATTAAAATTGGAATCAAAATGCAATCTTGGAGAATCAATTTGGAAGATCAAATCTTCCCAAATCTCTCTCTCCCATACGCCAACTTCCCCTTAATTATCTTGTTGAATTTAATAAATCAAAATAACTAACTAACTCTTAGGAAGTTATAACTAATTTATTTTCCAACAATATTGAATTAAAGAATTGCCACAATATCTTTAAGTCAATCTCACCAAGTCTCAAACTCTAGTTAATTGAATTAAAATATTACATTAATATTTAAATTCAATTGGTCTAGGATTTTCGACTTGCCCTATAATTATGAATTAAAATATTACTTTAATATATTTAATTCATCCATTTGAAATCTAGATCAAATCTCATTTGAATTTCAAATTTGAAGCCATGACTTTAATTAATAAACATTTTTATTAATTAAATTCCTTGTAAATATGAGGCGCCAACCTCATCCTATTTAGTCCTAATATTAGTGAATTTAATAAATTAATAATTTCCTAACTCTTAGGAACATTATCTAATTTATAATTCCCCTAATATTATAAATAGGAATATAATTGTAAATAGCCTAATCCAATTATCTATTTAACAATTATCATATATATATATTTAAATTTGTCTCACAAATCTAAATATAATATATCTGTAGATAATTAATTCAAGACAAGACTTAATGTCCCACAATAAGTTATGTCTCAAACGGTGTCACAAATGTGACCCACGAATTAGGGTTAACTCGTGTTCCAGCTTGGCATCTGGTTCCTGCTCGTGTGTGACCCAGCAGGCCCCACGTGAAGTTGGCAGTAAATCATCTCATGACTTACAAGTCGAGAGCGGACTCTAGCAAGCCATCACGACTACCCAAAACACGTGAGTTATCGTTTAACCCCTAAACGACTTAACCTTAGTACCATCATGTTCAGATCCCTTTTTGTCCTACGATATTTCGGTAAGGATCAGGCATGGGAATGTCATCCAAAATCCAAACCTCAACTTTCTCGATCTCCTGAGTAAGTCCCAATATCCAGTGTGGCCACACATTCCCTTGGACAGACTCGTCGAGGGGCCCAGTTAAATATCTCCCATCTCTATGAGGGACAAAATTCCATCTTGGTCAACCACATTCCTCAGCACGACAATCAACCAAACCCGTACTCAGCCCTTATGGCTACCCTGTTACGGATAACGTTAGACTAAGCCAAAGCTTGACAACTGTAATGCCGGAATAGTCAAGACCTCAGGTCTAAGGGCATCATGACAGATTGTACAGGAGAGACTAGCTAATGACTGAACCCATGCAGAACTCTCCGGGTCGGTCCAGCAACTTGTAACTCTTACATAATTGCACCATGACTCTCGTCCCAGCATCTAGTGCGTGCATCTCATGCACCGAGGTCATGCTGGTCTTAGTTCAATTCAAGCTCCCACTCGAATGAGCGACCAGGGACTGTTTAGATTAATTATCTCATAATTAATCATGGACTGTTATCATAGTAAACATGCTAATAATATGATAACCATTAATTTATCTCCATAAATTAATTGATACGTTCCAAACATATCTATAGGATGATTGACCTTAGGGCACAATCTCCATCACAACCATCATCAGATCAATTCAACCCTATACCCTAAATCTGAAAACGCCATCATCAGAAAAAACAAAATAAAATCCCAAACCCATCATTAGAAAACGTCATTGCTAATGCAATTTCGGAATCCAGATCTGGATTTGTCTCCAGCTGCTTCGACGTCAACGGCGACGGCCAGATCTGAATTTGTGAGGGTAATAGCGACGAGAAGAAGGAAATGGAAAACGAAGGAGAAGATAGAAAGTAGAATGAAGAGGGTAACGCGAGGTTTCTGAACTTGTGGGTGGAGACGGCATAGAAGCTTGGTCGGCGGTGGTTGTCTAATTTAATCTCTGACGACGAAGCTTTGAAACTAGTGGTTGTTAAAGAAGGAGGGATTGCGTGTTTGAAGAATTCCTGGGACTCAGCTTCCACTGTTCATAGTCTTGAAGTCGCAGTTGAATTGTTGAGGAACTTGGCTTCAAGTCTACCAATCGCTGAAGTTCTTGCTTCCGATGGGTTTATACAGAGACTTGTGGGTATGTTGAATTGTGGGGTATCCATCATTGAGACTTGTGGGTGTGTTGAATTGATGAACATGATGAAGATGAAGATTAAAAAAAAATTAGGAGGTTTAGGGATTAAAAAAAATTAGGAATTTATGTTAAATTGGGAAGATGAAGATGAAGATTAAAAAAAATTAGGAGGTTTAGATTTTAGGGTTTTTAATACTTTTAAGGACCAAATTGAAATGTTTGGAAGAGTTTTGGGACACTTTACAATTTTATTTTGAGGATTTGGGACTAAAATGAATGAAGATGATGAAAAATGTAAATCCAGGGATTGATTTGCTAGTTTACTCAATTTTTATGTTCAAAAATGTAAATCCAGTCATCATGCCATGGTGGAAAAAAAAATATGAATGTCCAGTCATTATGCCACGTCAGACCAAAAAAGTGACACATAAGTAAAAAAATTGCCACATGAGCATTGAGTCAAAATTGGGGGCATAATTGAAACGTTAGTTTCACATTGAGGGCACGCTTGAACAAAATGAAACGTTAGGGGCATAACTGAAAATCACTGCAAACGTTAGGGGCACAAAAGGGTGTTTTGCCATTCGAACCATGGTGTTTAATTATTTATTTTACAATAAATTATGGAATTAACGTTGTCTTTCAGCAACCAAATATAATTTTTGATCTAGCTAATGATAACTTGATAAGTATTTGATCCATATATATATATATATATATATATATGTAATATTTTTTTAAGGATTTTCAACCTCTGAAAGCGATCAAAGTCATAGGTCTTAATTAATGGGAAATGTCTCGAAACTCTATCTTACTGATGTAAACACAAAAAATCAACAAGAAATAGAAGTTCCAGGTTTGTACCAATAAAAAAACAAAGAAATAATTAATAAGCTCCATGTGAGTTAATTAAGATTGAGCTATGAAGTATGGATATTGATATGAATATGAAACAGGATACCAATATAAATATGTTAACACATTAAATTTTTAAAATTATATTACACAAAACAACATATATTTTTAAATATAAATAATTAAAAATTCATAAATGTTGATGAAAATTAAAAAATTATAATATATACATTTATGACATATGTCATGTATCAATTGTTTATCATGTCAAAGTCAATAATAAATAATCTTATATTCTAAATTTTATAAATATGTATCGTACATATGTCATATAAGTGTCGTACACACAGATAACGTGTTTGATACAATGACACTCTTTAAAAAGAAAATACCTATGCTTCATAGATTCATATATATAGTCTATATATGTTTTGTCATTTAATTAATATATATAACTTTTGTGATTTAAGAATTATAGCAAAGCATGCCTAAGTCCTTAATCTCAATCTCAGTGAATAGTATATAGAATATATACTATTGGTACCTCCAAAGTATGTGGTCAATTTCAGTTGTATTCCTAAATATTTTTTTTTGGATTAATTGTACTCTCAAAGTATGATGTCAGTTTCAATTATATATCCCTAAAGTTTTTTTTAGTCAATTATACCCCTAATATTCTATATTTGAGTCAACTATACTCCCAAATATCCTCCAATTTAGAGGTATAATTGACAAAAAAAAAATAGAGATACAATTAATATAAAAAAGAAAAGATTATGGTATAATTGACTCAAAAAACTTTGGGAGTATAATTGAAATTGTCCTCATGCTTTGGGGATACAACTAAAAATATTCGCATATATACTTTAAGGGTATCCAGAGTACTTTTGAATATATATATATATATATATATATATATATATATATATGAATGTGGTAGATAATATAGGGAAGTCCCTTGGAAAGCATGTAAAAGAAAAGCTGAAGTATGATATCATATAATAACTAATATCAACAATCAAATGAGGTCACAATTTGGCTTTTCCTTTGTTGTCTTCAATTCGTAATTTAGGGTTAACTTATGGTTGACCTAGTTCGCTTAACCAAAACAATAGACATAACTTTTTTATTCGTCCATATCAATTTGATTTTGTTTGTACGTGTGTATCCTCCTACTCTAAAAGTTTGTGTTAGGATAACTAATTCTAACAAAAAATAAAAAATCCTTAATTCTTATTTCAAGTGAATATATATGCATCTACTAGCATAGTTTCAATATAAATGAATTTTCTGCAGTTCAAGCATTGTGTTGTTATTTTCTAATTATTGTCAAGCCAATATATGGAGTTGTATTTTTATTATCATTTTGTGTGTTTTATCATGAGAAACTACAGAGAAAATTGCAAGAAATTAAAAGACTGTAGATATCTAAAACTCGATCTAAATATGGGTGATCCTGTTAAAATTCCGGGTATACAACAAAATTTGATTATGATAAAATAATAATTATTATTATTATTATTATATAAAACAATTATTTCTCATTATACTTATAATTATAAGTAAACTAACAATTTGATCCTTAAAAGATTATTGAGCTAGCAACTTAATATACATTTTAATCTCTTAAAGATTAAAACATTAAATATACTTATTAATTTTTTTTATAGATTATATATAGTAAACCAGCCTTAATCTTACAAGGAATAAAGAGTATATTGTATTAATCTTCCAATAATTAAATTGTGTTTTTCAATCTTTTAGGGACCGAGTTGTTAACTTGATAATCTTTCAAAGACTAAATTGTTAGTTTATTCTATATTTATTGATTTCAAAAATAAATTAATTTTATTAATGTAATTGATAAAATTTTTTACAATAATAATTCTAATAAAATATTATTTTATATTTAATATTTATAGTAAAACTCAAATTTATAAAATTGTAAATAATTTCATATATATGCCATTCTTATATATTGAGAGAGAGAGATTGTGGTGAACTGTTGAAAGAGCGATCAAAAGAAGATCATTTTCAAGCATCTAGCTAATTATTGACAATTGTGAAGCAAATTAAAATATCTTCATGATATTTTATAACACCAAAATTGTAGAAAATATTACCTAAGGCCATGATGATAAGACTCAAGAGGCAGCTTAAAACATTGATGCTGAATAATAATTAAGTAAGAGTTAAAGTTTAAGATATTGAAGAGATCACGTTACGTTGTGACTTGTGAGTGAAAGAAAGTCAATAGAGTGATGAACGATATGAGAGGGACATCTCTGCAATTTTGTTAATACATTTAAGACTTCCGGAGAATATGCTTCCTTGGCATATATAGTGCAATGTAGGGTATACTTGGTATATATGCATGCAGCATAAGAGAAAATTGATTTTCAAATAATAATAACAAGATCAAAGTGCACTTTTGGTCTCATAGCTTTTGCTATGTCTACAATTTGGTTATATAACTTCTTTTGTTGCACTTTTGGTCTCATATCTTTGTAAAAAGTTGCATATTTGGTCCTATATCAATTTTGGTCTCGTATTTTTTGGCCAGGTTGCAGAATTGGTCTCATATCATCATTGTAAAAAGTTTCATCATCAGTCTCACTTGATGCAAAGATAAGGGACCAATTTTGTACCTGACCCAAAGATATATGACTAATTTTATAACTTGGTTAAAAGATATGAGACCAAGTTTACAACTTGATTCAAAGGTATGAGACTAAAAGTGCCACATGAGACCAAATTTGCAACCGGAGCACAAGATATAAGACCAAAAGTGTAACAAAAAAAGTTATGGAACCAAATCGAAACTTAAGCAAACGTTATGAGACCAAAAGTATACTTTTGCCTGATAATAAAAATGAAGATGAGTTTAATAAGTCAAAGATGATCACATGAAAAAAATTTTAATATCAGGCCGAGTTTGGTTTTGGTCTTGTTCTCTTTTCAACTGGTTCAGCCTAGAGTATCTTCATTTTATTTTGTAATTGTGTTGCATTTTTGGACCAATATGAACTTTAAACAAATAACGGAGGTTGGTGATTAAGAAAAGTAAGAACGTACGTGAATAAAAGAATTAGAGATAAGATGCTTGAAATGAAGAACTTCACTAGGTTTTATCCCTATTTAGTAATTATGTCTAACAATTCATGAGTTAGTGGATATCAAGTTATGTATCAAACTAATTCTCATCATTATATTACATATTATCTCATGTCAGTTTATTAGGAAAGATGAACACTTCATTTTGAAGGCGTATTGTTGTGTCAGATATGTGTCCGTGTCCGATACCTGTATGATACATATTCATAAGTTTCAGAATATAAAATCAGTTTGTTGTGACTTTAACATAATAAATAATATAAAATAATAACATAAATGACATATTATGAATAGATTTTATAATTGGATAAATTACAAATTAGGTACCTCTGGTTAGGTCGAATCTTACATTACTGCCGTGTGATTTAAAAAATCTCACTTTGAGTACCTGAGGCATGTGTCTTTTAGCAATTAGGGTAACTGTGGTTTTATTTTGTCAATTTTAACAGAAAATGCTGACGTGGCGCTCACGTGACCTAGTGAAAAATCAAATTTTGGTCCACGAACTATGGGATAAGTTTCATTTTAGTCCTCAAACTTTCATATTTGTTCCTTTTTTTGTCCAAAAAATGTTATTTCATATGGTTTACGCTGTTATTTCTAACCTTAATAATTAAGATGAATCATTTCTATCTCAAATATAGGAGTGATCAATGGCTGGGTGGGGCCGGCCTGAGACCCAACTCGGTTAGACTCAGGCCGGACCATCGGGTCCGACTGAGCTAAATTGGACTACTTTATTTTTTAAAACAAAAAATTCATATTTTTTATTTAACCCATTTATTTATTTGATGTATTTTTTATATTTTTGTTCACCCCTACTTAAATATTTAATAATAAGAGTTGACAAGGAGAGGAAGAGAAATTTTCATTCTTAGTTACAAATTTGTGGTTGATTTTTATCTCTAATTTATAACTAAGAATAACGGTGAAAATTTCGATAAAATCACATTTTTGAGATCAAAAGGGAAAAAATGTGAAAATTTGAGGACAAAAATAAAACAAAAAACAGCTTTTATGACCAAAATGAAACTTACCCAGAACCAAAAATGAGATTTTAACCTTAAAATGAGAACCAAGAGTGGACAAGCTATATCAAATATTTCAATCGTTGCAGAAATCAAATGTATAATCAATTCGCATAAATGTTGTTTGGGCTAATATAATGCACATTTTTTGACGGTGAAGGGTTTGTAAGATTGTAGGTTATAAAAAAAGTATTAATTTTGTTTTTAAATTTTATAACAATTATTAATTTCGTCTCCAATCTTTTACTGTTGTCAATTTTTTTCCCAAATATTTTACATTTTACTTAAATTTATCCTGACTAACTTCTTTCAATAAATTAACGACAAATTACATTTTATTTTTCAATCCAAGTTAGAATTTAAATTTTTTTTTTATCAATTTTACATTACATATCATTAGTCACATAGATTCTGTCATTAATATTTAGATAAAATAAGAAGAAAGAATAAAATTGATCAAAATATAAAACATTAGGGATGAAATTGACAGAAAAAAAAAATTAGAGACGTAATTGCCAATTAGTATAAAGTTTAAGGACGAAATTAGTACTTTTACCTATACTGTGATACAATATGGGAATTTACTAGCAAGGTGATTTACCTTTCTTCATTTTTTGGTCTGTGAACTGCCCAATAACACATGATCAGAATACATAAATTATCAAGTTAATTGACATCAAAGAGCTATACAATGCAGGTCGCAGGACAAACACAACAATCAAAGATACAAGAAAATTCGTATTATAAAATGTTTTAACCATCATATTCATTCATTCATAACGAGAAAGGCCAACCAATCATAGTCCCAAATAGGGCATTTCATAATCCAAGCGTATCTCTTTCTAGACCCTCTCTTTGACATACAATTTTCGTCATCATCTTAATTTTCACCCAACGAGCCTCCCCTGATCATAGATCCACGGCGATGGCCACCAACAATTACATCTTTAAGTCGAAATATGGGTGCTAGCATCCTGCTTCTTGCCTGAGAAAATTGTCAATTAATAAGTTAAAGCTCATAAAAATCAGAGATAACATACTTTTTGGTCTCTGAATTGTTACTGAGTCAATGATTTAATTCCTAAATTGTAGGAAAATACGAATCATTCCCTGAATTTTATACTACCGTCAACTTTTTGGTCCCTTAATTGAAGAAAAATACGAATCAGCTCAGGGACTAAAATGTTGACGGTGGTGTAAAATTCAGAGACTCATACGTATTTTCCTACAATTCAGGGATCAAAATGTTGACGATGGTGTAAAATTTATGGACTGATTCATATTTTTCTACAATTAAGGGACCAAAAGGTAGACGGTGGTGTGAAATTCAGGGACTGATTCGTATTTTCTTACAATTCAGGGACTAAATCGTTGATTTAGTAACAATTCAGGGACCAAAAAATAGGTTTTCTCTAAAAACCAGACATGGAAGCATTGAATTGTTGTTAATACCATACAAAATATGTAAGGACATCAAGTTCACTATTGTATCAAAATTACACAACAAATGCTTCATTCAAACTTAAGCGTAAGTTCCCCCGGCCTATAAGAGATACCCAAGTTAGAAAACAGTCTGAACCATTACTACAGCCATCAATAGATATAAACAGAACAGCTCCGTGGACTATAGCTGATCTCTCTGACCAAGCATTCTACAAGCTTAGGTTATTACTTGGTTTGAGTAAAAAATGGACAGGTGGGAGTGGGAGGTTACTAGCATATTTAGACTTTGTGGGCGTCCAAATACAGAGCAACTTTTTACATACACATTTTTAGCTCAAACAACCGCAGTAAGCTTAATTTTCATATATAGTTATGCAGGCTGCAGCAATTCTTATCATTACCCTTTGAGTAAACTAACAATTTGGTCCTTGGAAGATCATTGAACTGACAACCCGGTCCTTGAAAGATTGAAATATACAGTTTAGACCATGAAAGATTAAAACAGTATACTTATTAGTCATTTCCATGTACTAAGTAGTATACCATTTTAATCTTTCAGGGATTAAAGGGACCGAGTTGTTAACTCGGTGATCTTTCAACGATCAAATTGTTAGTTTACTCTTACCCCTTTATATCTAAAGATACCCAGAAATTTTGATTAAATTACAATTACTTAGGATTTTGCAAGGCAGAGTCAATTTCCTCTAAAGGTAGTAAGCTACTTCCAAAACTTGGACACTCAGGTTTGCATAAAGCACTATACATGCTTGTCATTGAAGACCAAAACCACGCCAGTTTGATAATGATCCATAAAATTCATATATGTACACATATATATGAGCACTCCAAACAATTGATTCACTGGACTATTAGTGTACGAAAATTGTATCAAAAGTTGAACTCCAAAACCAAACTTAAATTGGCTAGAGCAAAAGATCTTCAAAACATCAATTTTCTTAGTCATAGGCTATTGTTACTATTTACCATGTCTTCCAGAGAGAAAAAAAAACAATTAAAGCAGCTCAAACTGTATCTTGAAGAAATAATAATGATAATGGACACACCTCGTCGTTTACACTGCTCTGCAACTTAAGCTGAAAAGCTCTTTCCTGCTGCCAACGTTGACCAAGCATTACAAGACCCATCACTGCAGCTGCAATGAAAATGGACCAATACGCATTTGCTTCCTTTGCATGAGCAAATACAGCAGCAGCTTTTCGCTTCCACCAAGCTCCACAAGGAAGATTTGATGGGTGGTATTTATCACCTTTAGAAAAATTCTTTGGATGTAATAACTCAGGAGAAACACTGGACTCTTGCTCATCAGGTTCAATTGTTTCAGACACAACTACATTCTCCCCGTATACAGTTGCACTACTGAAATCTGTCTCACTGTGTAAGGAACTGTACTTTGCAGCATGATACATACTTTCCTCTTTTTCAATCAAACCAAATCCTTCTAGAGTTGCACCTTCCTCAAACTGTTTACCACTAACAGATAACTTATTGATCTTATCATCAAAATATGATATATCCGAAAACTTTTCTGTAACATTTAATCCAGAGATAGTCATATTTCCTGCATCCTTTCCACTAGGTCTTGCCCCTTCATCATCAACTTCAGAGACAACATTTTTTCCTCCAGATTCATCAAGAATCTCCGTATAATCAGGTTCCAAGGGCAAGTTCTCATGCTGACTAGGTGGAAAGACAAAGTGACGAGACATGAACAAGGGATTTGATGTTTCAGCTTCATCCTGCGTATAAGTCTCTCCCTCGTCATCATCATTCAATTCAACTTCTCTGGAACCGGGAGCAGCAGCATATGCTGATGCTGTGAGTGATACAACTTCCCATTCATTGCCACGAGAAGTCTTTTCTTCTCCATCCTCATTATCTGCCATCTTTTGCCTTCATCAGAAAATGATATCAGAATCCCAATTATACCCAGAAAAAACACAAATATACAAATACTTACAAAACAACTGCATATACAGCGTGTGGTTAAAACTTTAAAAAGAAAAAAAAAAGAAAAACTTATAAACCAACAAGTAATTTACAAAAAGTGTTAAAAAAACTTCAATCATAGTCTAATACCAAGATACAAATGATGTTTTCCAAAAATACCAAAAATCTTGAGCTTTGATGCAATTTCAAATGTCATATAAAGGAAAAAAATAATTTCTTGCAAAAACAACACATATGACATACCCCTCAACTATTCTATTTTTTTTTTTTTAAATTCCTTCGATTCTAAGTGAAACAACCAATCAGAAATTTCGTACTCTTATGTTTATTTATGACTAGAAACTACTCTAATATTATCCAATATGCACAGGATCCACCGAGTAATCAATCTATTGAAGTTCGAACAAAAAGAAAATATGCATGACAACATAAACACGAGCATGTACTCGAACGAAACCATACTAAGAGATCCAAAAACAGCATAAATCAGATGGGAACCGCATCGAAATCAACAAAATCACAAACCAACATACATAGTTGCATCAAATAGATAAGATTCTAATTTCTACCATCATCGATGAATAAATATTCTCTGAATAACGCACAAACAATATAATTATAATCAATCGAAACAAGAACAGTTAACGAACCTGAATTCGACGAGATCCAAGGCGAGACGACGATCGATCAGAGCAAGTTTACCATGCGGTTGAAACTGAAACTTCTTCCGCAGAAATTCTCGAAAAGTGGGTTTTGTATCTAAAGATTTATCGAGCAAGAGAATAAGAAACCGATAGTGCCGGTAAACAGTGGCCGTGACCGGCTGTAGTAGGTTGACTGAGAAGACTAACCTTATTAGCAAAGGCACGAGCCGGGCTAATCCGGTCGAGTTGAAATCGGGCCACTTATTTTTCAAAAGAAAAATTAAAGGAAACCTACTATTTGGTCCCTATTTTTTTACGATTTTAACGATTTGTTCTCTGAATTATTAAAATATACTATTTGGTCCCTCAATAATTAAAAGATAAATTACACTTTGGTACCCTATGGTTTGGTCATATTTTACTTTGGTACCCTGTGGTTTAAAAAATAGCACTTTAGTACCCTGTGGTATTCTCCATTAACACTTTGGTACCTTTTGGAGCTATTTTGAAAATTTAACCATAACAAATTTTTCAAAATTTACATATTGACCCTAAATTATTTTAAAGTTTTCATTTTAGTCACTAGATAATATGCATTCAAGGACTTATTTGTAATTTTTTGAACATTTTTTGGGGTTAATATGTAATTTTTGCAAATTTTGTTATGGTTAAAATTACAAAATAGCTCCAAAGGGTACCAAAGTGTCATTTTTTAAACCACATGGTACCAAAGTGAAATATGACCAAACCACAGGGTACCAAAGTGTAATTTACCCATAATTAAAAATGTCAACTTGTTAGTCGGTAGCCTATTTCTGTTACTAACACTGATGACTTGGTTGTTAAGTGCACATGTAGCACGTTAAATGCTACATGTTTAACTATTTGGTCCCTTAATTTTGAAAAAATCAACTATTTGGTCTCTCTTCTCTTATTTGGACCTTTTCTTCTAGGTCCTCCTTCCCCTCTTTATTCTTGATTTCTCATCTGTCTCGGCCCATCTTCACAATACAAAAAAGATGATGAAGGCGACAAAGATGTAACAAAAATCATTCACAAAGCGGTGTTACGTTATGTAACAAAAATCATTAATATAGTATGAAGCTTGCGACAAAAATTAGGATCGCTCCCATGCCTTTCATCCAAATGGAGATTGAAAAACTTGTGATCCTCCCTAGCTCCAAATAACAGTAGTTGCAGATGATGTGAACACCACTTTGTCAATGATTTCTGTTTGAGCACAAGCTTCAATCACATTATGTTCAACTTGAACCTCCACATCCGCCATACATTCCTTCTTTTGTTACATAACACCACTTTGTTACGTCTTCGTCACCTTCATCATCTTCCTTTTGTGAAGATGGACCATGAGAAAGATGAGGAATCAATAATGAAGAGGGGAAGAAAAACCTAGAAGAGAAGGTCCCAATAGAGAAAGAGAGACCAAATGGTTAAGCTTTTTTAAAATTGAGGAACCAAATAGTTAAATATGTAGCATTTAACGTGCCACATATGCATTAAACGACATGGTCATCAGTTTTAGTAACGGAGATAAGCTACAGGGACTAACGAGCTGACATTTGTAATTATTGAGGGACCAAATAGTATATTTAAATAATGTAGGGACCAAATCGTTGAGATCGTGAAAAATAAGAGACCGAGTAGTAGGTTTCCTTGAAAAATATATTTTTTCTTGTCCAAAGTACCGATTTGGTCCTATATCTTTTTCTCAGTTCTCAATTTGATCTCATTTCTTTTTTGGGTAAAATGCACTTTGGTACCTTGTGGTTAGGACTGAATCCACTTTGGTACCCTGAAAGACAAAATTTGACACTTTGGTACCCTGAGGTTTGCGTTGTTAGAACTTTGGTATCCTGTGGTTATTTTCTGTCAAGATTTAACGGAAAATTGTTAACACTTTTGCAAAAATTACAAAATGCCCCCAAATAGTTTCAAAATTTTCAAAAACGTCCCTAGATCATAATATTTGAGGACTAAAATGAAAATTATAACAAAATTTTGGGGTCAAAATGTAATTGTAAAAAATATTGGAAAAAGAATAAAATTACATATTAGTCTTAAATTTGGAAAATAAAATACAGTTTAGTCCTAATAGTCTTTGAGAGAAGGACTTGGTTGAGAGAAGTTTTATGAGAAAGGGAATATTTTGATTCATCAAAACCAAACCACATTTAATTCTAATTTTTAATTTCCAAATCAATTATGCTATTCTTATTCCATAATCAATTCCAATTTTCAAAATCCAAATCAATCATTCCTCTAATCCTCTTTCCAATCCCTCTCAATCACCATTCAATTTCCAATATAATATATATTTTAATAATTATATAACTTTAAAAAATGGTACTTCACATTAAATTTTGTAATACACACAATAATGTTTCAAACATGATAGTTTTGACTTTCAAGAACTTACACGCATATTGAGTGAGAGTAAGTTTAATGTGTAATTTGTTCAAAAAAAGGGCCCGAAATTAAGCCCGGCCCATATTCATAAAACGGGCTCGGTCCTACTTTTTGTTTGTTATTACCCCCTAAAACCCGGCCTGTATTTTAGCGAACCCGGCCCGCGATCAGGTCTAGTTGTCAACTACCAATTAAACCTCTCTCTAAAATAAAAATACCACTGGTTTTCATAATACCATAAATCACTTACTTTCAGTCTTCTAATAAACCACACAAATGACACATATATTATCGCCCACAGTTTCTCACTTTTCCAAATTATACATTGAGCGCATCAGATTCTCTTAATCTTCATTAAGGATTCAGATAGTGTGGGTACGTTACCAACACTTCATTCATCTACACATGCATGTCATGCATGCCTTTGTAACGTTTAGTCAAAACTTAAATTGGGAGTACAATTGACATAAAAAGAAAAGATTGGTGGTACAATTGATAACAATTTTTTGGGGATACCAAGAGTACTCTTGCCTTTTTAAATTTATTAATGAACCAAGAATTAAGTAAATTTTTAAAATTAATTGTATATTTAATTAAAAATCATCGTCCATTGCTTGCTTGCTAGTTTGTTGACACCAAAAGAAACTCCACACAACAATCCGAAACATACATGTGCATGCATGGATATCACATGATACCATCAAATTAATCATGAACTAAACTTTCTTTAATCTTAATTTATTTAATTAATTAATATTAATATATACAAAAAATCCGAAAAATGCCTTGCTTTGGATTACGATAGAGAGAGATGAAGAGAAAGCTACAAAACGAGAAAATGGTGTTATGTGCAGAAAACGATGCCGTTTGCATGGAAAAGGGTGATATTCACGAGGATAGTGATCAACTCATTTCTCACAAGTCACTATGTATAACGTTACTTTTCAGATATTTTAGACTCACTTACTCACTCCTTTTACTCCCTTCCTTTCCAAACCTTACGTTTCTCTATTTTGTTGACGCTTTTGTCCTTTTCTCCCACTTCTACTTTTTCCTTATTCAATCTCTTCACTTTACTATTTTTCTTGCCATTTTGCCCTCTCTAATTCTCTAATTTCCTTTTCACTCATTTCACGAATAATTATAAAGTATTCAAAAAACGAAGGAGAGTTTGGTCAATAAAAACCATAACTTACGTTGTAACTTACACGCGGTATAATATAATATTTATCAATGATATAGTTGTAAATATTATATATAGTAATAATAATGCACCGCAAAAATTTGTGTATAAAAATGCTACTTCATTCCAACAAGCTTCTTCACACCCTCAGGCCTCAAATATAACTCTCTCTAGCCATTTTCTTTATCCCTCTGTAAGCAATGGAAAACAATAGTGAAGTGATTGATCTCACAACCTCTCCATCACCACCATCTCACCAACGCAGATCAAACTCCAATAATAATAATAATAAACCCAAAAAAATCGTCAAGTTCTCAGCCTCAGCTTCTTCAAACAAAATCCATTTTAAGATCAAGAAATCTTCTTCTCACCATCATCATCATAGGTCAGCATCCGGCCACCAAAACTCTAGCTCATCCTCCTCCTCCAACTATGCCAAGAATATCAATAATAATAATAGTAACAATATTCAGCAAGTGACTTCTCAGCCATGGGTCCCTAGAAACCCTTTTGGTCATCAGATCTATGACTTCTTTCATATTATCAACCAATTTCATCAATCCAACATGCATGATCGTCATCATCCCCACCATGCTTTGTACCCAATTTATCATCATCTTGCTAATATGTATGACAAGCCACCTCAGGTTTGCTGCACCACCAAGCGTTTTTTTCTTTCCTCAAGGGAACAACCTTAGGGACCATTAGACTTTTGAAGAGCATGAGTTTGTTTCCTTTCCTTAATTAACCTTTGTTTAAATTCATTAATTTTTCATTGATTAACTTTGATTACTATTGCTTTGCTTGGTGACTTTTTTTCTTAAATGGTATGGAGTCTTAAGTAAATCTTTTGTTGATTTCTATCATTACAATAGTTATAGCTAGTGTCATTTTTTAAAGGGAAAATGCAAGCATGAAGCATGTATATGTGTTGAGAAAGGAGGTTAGGGAAAAAAAAAGCGAAACACGAGCTGAAAGGCGGTACTTCAAATTACAAAATTGTAGTTTATTTCCTTAAATACCTTCAAAAGTTTGAATCCTTCATTAAACTTAAAAGTTAGAGCAACCACAACTTTTTTGTTCAAAAGAGATCAGTTATCTTCTTTATTTTTGGGCTTAAAAAAGGTATCAATTATATAATGATTAATACAGTCAACATATCACAAGGATGACATAGATTTGGAGTTTTCATTACAGATTTCGTTCTGAAGGCCCAACTTTGACCAAGAAGTGACTTTGAAAATAAAATTGTAAGGAGTTTTGACTCAAAAAAATAGAAAAAGTAAAGAAGGATTTTTTTTTTTGCTGAAGGGAGTAAAATTTAACTTGCCTTGAAATTTTTAGAACTACTCATAATTATTTAAAGATTCATCCATTCACTACATTTGAGGGAGAAAGAGTGATCCATTCACTAGTTAGGGAGAAAAGAAGAGAGAGAGAGAGAGTTAGGGAGAAAAAGTAAATCTTAATATGAGTTCATACTTTTATTTTTCTACTAGACTTTTCTCTATATGCAGAGGCAGATTTAGTGGGGTCGGCGGGGGCCACAACCCCTCCAAAATTTTAGTAACTTTGTATATACCTAATATATATAATTAATTATTATAATAAATTGCAATATATTTTGAGTATGTGGCCCCTTGTATTCAAGCTTAAAATGCATATATCAATCTCAAATCATGATGTTTGTGCGTATGTTAATAGTCTAACAATTTTAAATATTAAATATTTTTTTAATTATGTGGACCTTTTTTTTATATTCTTTCTCAATAAACTTAATTTGAGAGTTGAGACTTTACAAGTTGATTTATTTAATTTAATTTTTACTCTTTATAGCGATCTCTTATTATAAAATCAAGTCATGTTCATCTTTATCTTTTGAACATTTGATCTTAATTATCACTATTTGTGAAAGTTAATTAAAAGCTCGAAAAAGCAGGAAAAAAAGTACAAATAGAAAATTTATGCTCTAATTTGTTCTCAATTATTAATTTTAATTATATTTTAAGTATTCTTAATTTTAATTTGTGTTTAGTTATTTGTTTAAATTATTTTACAAATGCATTATTTATTTTGATTGAGATTATATTATTGTATAGGTTAAGTAATATCTAAAAAAACACTATGGACTTTTTTAGTTTCTTTTTAGAGAAAAAAGAAGAATATTGATTTTATAGTGCCAACAAATTTAAGTTTCAATTCTATACTAGTTCTCAAATGGAAATTATATATGTTGAACAACTTGCAGTATGTTAACACTTCTTAACACTTCTCAACTATAAAAATGATTAAACCAAGGCTTCAAAATAGAAGATGACTTTCTTAATATAATATTTTACTATTATCTTCATTAAAAAAAGGGTAAAATGCACTTTGGTACCCTGTGGTTATGACCAAATCCACTTTGGTACCCTGAAAGACCAAAATTTGACACTTTGGTACCCTGAGGTTTGCAATGTGAGCACTTTGGTACCTTGTAGTTATTTTCCATCAAGATTTAACGGAAAATTATTAGCACTTTTGCAAAAAATTACAAAATTCCCCCAAATAGTTTGAAAAATTTCAAAAACATCCCTAGATCATAATATTTGAGGACTAAAATGAAAAGTATAACAAAATTTTGGGGTCAAAATGTAATTATGAAAAATATTGGAAAAAGAAAAAATTACAAATTAGTCCTAAATCTAGAAAATAAAATGCAATTTAGTCCTAAATTCTGTGGTTCGTTGGTGAGAAGATAAATTTTACAAAAATTACAGAATGCCCCCAAATAGTTTCAAAATTTACAAAAAAATCCATAGATCATGATATTTGAGGACTAAAATAAAAATTACAAAACTTTTTGGGTCAAAATGGAATTTTGGAAAATAGAAAAAGGAGATAATTGCATACTAGTCCTAGATCTTTAAAATACATAAATGAAATTTTGAAATTTTGAAAGTAAACTTGAATAATTTGAAGAATATTTCCATTAATTAATTTAAAAATTAAATAATTAATATTTGGTTTCAGTAAATTTTTTAATAAATTACTAAATTTTTTATTTTTATGAAATTATAATAAAACTATAATTTTTTCATGCAAGTTATCCCGTAAGTTATGATAGCAAAATATGATGATCTAACTATAATATTTTATCTTTAAAATACATAATTACAATAAATATAATTATTTTAGTAAAATATTAACTTAAATTTAGTAGTAAGTATAATATTTTAAACATCAATAGTCAAGTATGTTTCTGAGTTAATTTCAATTGGTATATTTAATAAAATAATTAAGTTAATTATGATCATATATTGTAGAAAATCAATCTTATTATAATGTGCCCCAAAGACTATTTTGAAAAATATAAACGTTTTTTGACCTTAAATGAAAGATAAATCAAACAATAGAGATACATAGTTATTTTTTGTGTCCCAAGGACCAATTTGATAAAGATGACAAAATTTGAGTTTAATATGTGATTAATTAAGGACTTGGTTGAGAGAAGTTTATGAGAAAGGAAAGATTTTGATTCATCAAAACTTTAACGATCTTTCTGCAATTTCTTTTTTAATAACTCTCTAGTTCTTGAAATGAAATTGTAGGAAACTCCGTCAATTCTTTTATATTGTTGTGTTTTGATTCGTTTTACCAAATGGAGAGGACCTAAACGCACAAAAGAAATCTTGTTGAAGAGTGAAATATGGTTTAAGTAGCAATAGAAGCTAACGGATAAGATGTAGTGGAAATCGACGGCTAAGATTGAGCCACGTCAACACTTTTTGTCAAATTTTGACGGAAAATAATCACAGGTACCAAAGTGCTAACAGCGCAAAACCTCAAAGTACCAAAATGTCACATTTTGTCTTTCAGGGTACCAAAGTGGATTCGCTCCTAACCACAGGGTACCAAAGTGCATTTTACCCTTCTTTTTTTGTTTTGTTGCACTTTTGGTATCATATCTTTTGGTCATGTCCCAATTTAGTCCTATATATTTTTTTTGTTATAGATTTGGTCCCATATGTTTAGGGTAATTGTAGAAATGGTCATATATATTTGGGTCAATTGCAGAAGTGGTATCATATCTTTGCAAAATGATCAATTAACGGTTGATCATTTCAAAAAAAAATATGGGACCAATTCGACCACATGGCAAAAAATTATGGGACCCTAAATGATATAGGATTGAATTGAGACATTTTGCAAAAATATGGGACTAAAAGTGCAACAAAAAAAGATACAGGACCAAATTAAAAACTGAGTAAAAGATGTGAAATCAAATTTACATTTTGACTTTTTTCTATTTAAATTATTTATTTATTCTACGTATTCTTTAATTTGAATACATTGATTAAATAATTTTTTTGATGAAATTAAATAATTAATTATATATGAATTTAATGATATTTTTATTAATAAAAATATTTAATTTGATTTATTTGTTAAAAACATATTAATTTAATTAAAATTAAGTATATCTTTTATATATTTTTAAGGCAAAAGATTTGTTGGTGCCCCTAATGTTTTGGGTTAGTTTCAGTTATGCCTCCAACGTTTGTTTTGTGTTAGTTATGCCACCAACGTTTCACATTGTTGTCAATTATACCCTAATCTCAATTTTTTTGGGCGAATTTCTATTTTGGTCCCTCAAGTTTGCTCAAAGTTCCATTTTGGTCCCTCAAGTTTCCAGCGAACTTTTCAGCGAGATACACGGCGGCCCCGACGACTACGAAAACTCTTAATCCAAGGTTTTTTAACCTTATGAGTTTAGTGGCAGCCTGCATTTTGTGAACAAATGACCGGAAATATGATTTTCGGCGATTGTGTAATTTTTCGGCGACTAAGTGATTTTTCGACAGCTTGCTAGTCATTTTTTCGCAAAATGAAGGCCGTCATTGTACTCAGGAGGTAAAAAAACCTTGGATTAGGAGTTTCGTAGTCGTCGGAGTCACCATGTATCTCGCCGAAAAGTTTGCCGAAGACTTGAGGGACCAAAACGAAACTTTGAGCAAACTTGAGGGACCAAAACGGGACTTTGACCCAAAATAAGTCGAGGTTAGGGTATAATTGACGATAATGTGAAACGCTGGGGGCATAACTGACACAAAACAAACGTTGGGGGCATAACTAAAACTGACCCCAAACGTTAGGGGCACCAACAAGTCTTTTGCCTATTTTTAATATATAATTAATAAAAATAATAATACATCTGTATTTTTTTTATAATAGTAGAAAATATAAATATATATAATAATAAAAAAAAAATACAACTGTACTCGAAACCGGAACCGGAGCCTCGACAGTCTAAGCAACATGAAGTATTTGCATTTTGTCCAATATGGACTGTTCATTTCATGGAATCGTTGAGATGCCGCCATGTGTCTGAAAATTGCAAAACCCAGCAATCCATTTCCATCCCCTTTTGGCAACCTTAGACGCTGGCAACGTTCTCTTCATGGTTCGACAGCGACGGTGCTCTCATCCCGACGACGTTATCTTCCCCATTCTCGGTGGCAACACCAAGCTTCTTACCTTGGAATCGGAAATGGCGTTTCCAAATTTTACTAAATTGAATCCACAAATTTGAATCCTTCAATAAATATGTAAATTTGAATCCACAAATTTGATATAATAGTTATTAATTAGCTTCTCTCTCTCTCTCTCTCTCTCTCTCTCTCTCTCTCTCTCTCTCTCTCTCTCTCTCTCTCAGTATAGTCTGATATGAAATTTAATCGCGAACTTCGCCTATGCTATTTCTCCCCTCAATGGCTTTGACGCTCGATTCCGCCACCGAAAAGCTCTCCAAACTCGGCATCAATGGCGAATTCGCTTCTTCAGCTCCCAACCTCGCGAAAAATCTCCACCTTCTATCCCCTGAACATGTATCAATGTTTGTATATCATCACTACGCATGATTATCAATCTCCATCTTTAATTTGGGGGGTTTTGTTTTTAAGTTAATTTTGGGATGGTTTTGATTTTGTTCGTTGGGAGGGCTCATGTTGAGCTCACAAAGATGTTGATAGAGATGAGTCAGAGTCATCTTTTTTAGCAACGGGGAAGAGAACGCCGCCGTCGTCGAACCGTGAAGAGAATGCTGCTGGCGTCAAAGGTTGCCAAAAGGGGATGGAAATGTGTTATGGTACTAATTAATTAGATGAAAGATGGAGACAATACTCAACCAATATTATTGAATCACAAGAAAGAGGCATAGTCACCGTACATACTAAAGAAGAAAAATAGCATAAAGGAAATATGATGCAGAAAGAAGAGAGGTACAGAGAGAAGAAAGAGAGAGAGAGAGAGAATCAAGGAGGAAATATCACAATTCATTCCACACATATCATAACTAATTTCCCTCATATTTATGCCCATTGATCACCCCTTTCCATGTGAGCATATTTTCCTTATATATGAATAACAAACTTGTCAAATTGATCCTCACGCATATCATTGCCTTCTCCATTGATGACTCATCCTGCACGTCACCTCCACATTGGCGCTCTTGAATACACATTACATTACTCACCTCTTGGATAGGGACTTCATCCGCAAGGTCGGAAGAAGTAGAACGCGCGTGAAAATCGGCCAGAAGCTCCTGCGACAGCGGCACGCCACTGTTCCATTTGATCAAAGTTGACGTCGCGACGACATTACCAACCAGAATACGGTGGAAAGGCATAACAGAGCATGGTGAAAGAATGAAACAGATCACGAAGTCGGAGTTGGTGTCGGGGTCATTAGTGCAAAGGATTTTGGTAATTAAAATTAAAATTAAAACTTAAAAAGAGTAATTACTTATCAAATACCCAAATCATTTGGGTAACCCATCTACTACCCAAGTATTACCCGAGCCTATCCCTATTCCTCTCTAAACGCTGCTCGCAAGACGCTACCAATACCCACCTTCCCCTATTCGTCTTGATCGCAAACTTCGTTCGTCTCTAGATCATAAACTTCGTGTTGGTAAATCACAGAGGGAGCGCAGCGGAAAAAAAAAAAACTTGATAAAAAGCTAACTCTATGATTCCTTCCAGGATCCACTAACTATGTTTATACCAGGTAAGAAAAGATGTTTACCTAGTTTCAATCGGTGACTTATCGTGTTCGCGAATTTGAGAAGTCCACTGAGTGTCCTTCCTCTACCGGTGATCCACACGAGCAGTTTGGAAGATGCCTAGTGTTGGGTAATCACAGAGGGAGCGCAGCGGAAAAATTAAAAAAAAAACTTGATAAAACTAAAAAGCTAACTCTGT